>WOVY01005610.1:0-43761 GCA_013436015.1 Rhipicephalus annulatus
GTCATTTTATTTTGTTAAATGTGTGTTGTTAGCCGGTGTTTTGTGTGAAGTGAAGTAGTGTCTTGTGGAATCTGTTTTCATGTAGCCAGAGGTTGTAACTGGCTGTGTCGCTGTAGCGAAGGCCGGCTTGAGCGAGGTGACGGGATCATTATTCTGGCTGCAACCCTTTACATGTCCATAAATGTGGTACGTACTTGCTTGCCATCGCTGGAGTGGGACAATACGGACTCGTATCACCAATTCGTAAATGTGATCAGTTCCATTGTGATATAACGGCCGGTGTAAGTGCCACCCCTGCCCCAAGCCTCCTAAGCACAATTTCCTCCGCCCTAGTAAGGTGAGGGGGAGAGAGCAGACACACGGTGGAATGAGAGCACGTGTATCCTGCCGGAGAGCATTTTTACGGGTATGGAGTAAACTTAGGGGCTGAGGTAGTAGAGGATGGCTGGAAGGTCTATATCTAAAGGGCAGTGCGCCTGCTGGTCAGCAGCCATGTTGTATGGTTCGCAGCATGGCCTTGAATTCAATGTACTTTTACGCAAGTAGCCGTATTATGGTACAGCTTATGAATCGCCTCGCAGTTTCTCTATCGCCTTGTATACTTTCTTGAGCTCCTTGATAGCTCCTAAGGAATCATTGTATACGTCAATCTGCTTAGTTGTGGGCAGCTTAGAGATAGCAAATGCTAGATTGCGCCGTAGATGGCTTCAAGCTCCATCACAACAGGAGTGGCTTCCGTAGATAGATAACGCTGGTGGCCTCTGACTAAAGTATCCGTAGTACTCAGGAATGATATCCTTCCGCCGTCTTGTAGGGTAGCAGCATCTGTATATAATTTGCAGGTATTAGCACATGGCCCCGCCGTGGTGGTCTAGTGGCTAAGGTACTCGGCTGCTGACCCGCAGGGCGCGGGTTCGAATCCCGGCTGCGGCGGCTGCATTTTCGATGGAGGCGGAATGTTGTAGGCCCGTGTGCTCAGATTTAGGTGCACGTTAAAGAACCCCAGGAGGCCTAAATTTCCGGAGCCCTCCACTACGGTGTCTCTCATAATCAAATAAAGGTTTGGGACGTTAACCCCACATATCTAGGTATTAAGCGCATGGGGCCTCGATGATGGAGCGTTCGTCAATTGTAAATGATGCATCGGAACGCCGTAAATTTGTTTTTCTTAGATGTGATGGTGGTAAATTTCCAGGAAGGCATAACTCAGGCTGGTTATCAATGCGAGAGTCACGTTGAAAGTGAGCATGCAACGCAGGTACAACCGGTACACAGTTGCCTTTTGATTTAACGAGCTTTTTCTCTTTGCGAAGCCAACTCTGATATTCTGTTAAACTGGGTGTGCTCCTCACAACAGTTTGTAGTTCTCTCACGCGACACCGAAAAGGTGAACTAAACGCACAGGTGACCCACTCCCTTCTATTTTAAACATTATGTCACACAGAAATGCAAAAGAAATCATTTAAAGCTTCGATATCATTCAAGTTCTTGGCCGGTTCCCTAGAGTGTGGTTTCGGTCAACTATACATAAATATTATTCACACCCTAGAAGATCGATGCTGAATTTTTTTACGGGTAAAGTAAGCTTCATTGTGCGCTAGGGTGCTGCGATGCCTTATTGCGACATGGTTTAGGTTATGGAGGTTAAATAAACTGAAGTAATTAACCAACGCAATACAAGTAAAGAGGCGATGCGACTTTTTATTTCATTCAAATGTCAATTCAGAACAGGAGATTCTCTCATGATTTACTGTTTGATTTGATTGGCGAAATAGGGACTTCGTGATAACACTGCCATTTTAAGCCCTGCGTTTTGCGTTTCCCAACTGTCATGACTTTATGTTGTGACACGAGCAGACCACCGTATAAAAACGGGACGTCAGTAGTATGAGGGAGCAAATTTTATGTTCGTCCTTTCACAACTCTACATATGGCATTTTTTTTGCAAAGAACACTGTGTAAGACATTATCCTTTCTACGGAGTGTACATTATGCATGGTTACTTTTTTGCCACACACGTTTTTGATGGACAGGAGATCAAGCGCCACCAAACACCGTAAGCCATAGATATACTGTAACGCTGACTTTTCTTTCGATGATACAGTTCTTACAGAGCCCTAATGCACCTGTGTGCCGCTGCCATTCACTGGCTTAGCAACTTGTGAAAAGTTTGGAAATTATCTTTCCCTGATTGGGGAAGCAGCGCAACTGGGTGCTGTAGCCACAACGGCAGTGTGAAACTTGACCGCACTTCGCAACTTTTTTCATAAACGCCCTTCTGCTATCGAAAAGGACAGAGAGAATGCAACAAAATGATTGTAAATCAGTATAAATAGGTTCAAGTATTAGAACATTGGATAACTCTTATGTAGGAATACAGAGTGAATGATGAGCGGTGTGAAGCTAGTCTGTTCTGTCTGTCGGTGTCTGTCTGTCTGTCTGTCCTGTCTGTCTGTCTGTCGTCTGTCTGTCTGTCTTTCTGTCTGTCTGTCTGTCTGTCTGTCTGTCTGTCTGTCTGTCTGTCTGTCTGTCTGTCTGTCTCTCTGGCTCGAACGATCATTCTCCTATCCCCACTAACCCCATGCGCAGCGCGTACCTCCGCGCCATCTAGTAATCAATTCACGTAGTCATAGAACAGCGCCCTCTAGAGAACATTGTGAGAAGCAGCCAGTGGTGAGTACAATGAACGACGACGGAGGGAGTGAACCACAGCGTAAGAAGTGTCTTTTCTAAAACAGACGAAGCCTAGTGAAGACACGGCAGATTGAAAAAAGGGGAAAGGGTGCGTAGATAACCATGGGCAGCCCTTAGTGGAAATGAAGTTTGTTATTCGAACTCAGCGCTATCGCGTAAAAGTGGTTATTTTTTATGCTGTCACGCACGTTTTAGACTGTAGATGCATGGTCTGTTTATTTTTTCTGAGGTGTGCTTACGCATGCTTGTTTCCACCAATAATAGAGATTTTTTTTAGATCTTGTTTAGTCTGCTTCGCAGGCGCTATGGTGTGTCACGTGACTAGGTGGGCTACATTTGTAGCCGCGTCTGTGTCTCGCACTGAATTTTCGGTTGTGAGTCAGCGCTTGTGTCGCGCCCTTTCTAATTGTTGCCCAATTTCAGCGCTGTTGTTCCTACATAATGATTGAACCACGAGTTACCAAGAGGGTCCTTCTGTCACAGTGTATCTCTTGGATGACCGATAAAATCATTGGTAGCCTATAGAGCTTCTGGCTTATCATCAGTTTGCTTATTATTTGATATATTGGAATTTAGCGTTCTGAAAACACCATGATATAATGAGTAACGCCAGGGCTGCGGAAATTTTGACCACCTGGGGTTCTCTATCGTGCACTACAATCTGAGCACACGGGCCTAGAGCATTTTCACCTCCATCGAAAATGCAGCCGCCGTAGCCAGGATTCGATCCCAGGACCTGCGGATATCATCACGCTGCTTCCTTAGTACATAGTAGAGATAGGGAGCCCATGCGTAAGCAAATTCGACAGTTGGTTGCGCCAATGCTAAACGGCACTGATCATTCTTAGGACATGCTTTTATATGCCAATCGTATATAGCTTAGGCGCGTAGCGGCGATTATTATTCTTTTACTTGGACTGCGGGAGCACAGAGTAACGAATACCGAGTAAATGCTAAGAAATGCTTCGCGCAATATACAGAGCAACGATGCCACCATCCACCTGGCTACATCAGGATGAGTAGATTGGAAACAGTGAGTTGTAAAAAGCCTCTACGTAGGCAGCTGTCAATATGGTACGCTACTCCATAGAATGCACCACGGCAACTTCAGCAGGAACTGCAGCTACTCGCCGGAGACTTCTAACACACTAAATGACCTATGACTGATTGATATTCAAGGTTTGACGTCCCAAAACCTACATATGATTATGCGAGACGGTGGTATTGAAGGGCTCCAGAAATTTCGAGCACCTGGGGTTCTTTAGCGTGCACACAAATGCGAGCACACACACTTAACAGCATTCTCGCGTATATTGAAAATGAATCCTCCGCAGCGAGGATTCGATCCCGCAACCTACGGGTCAGCAGCCGAGTACTTTAGCCACCATAAAACGACAGCGGGAGACTTTTAACACTCTGCACTGCATGGTATGGGGATGGAGAAATATCCTAAGTGTCACCTCTATAGACTAATGGTTGCTAAGTCGAAACGAAGAAGAGTAGCCTTAACATGAGACAATTTATCCAAGATGTAGCCAAGATCAGCCATACATGTGTAAAAACAAATGTCACGCTGTAATCGCAGTCAGTAAATTCAAGAGACTTTCGGTGCAAATGTCACAATGTCCAGCCAAAACTCTTCGAAATCAGAATGTTTGGTGCAAAACAGAAACTGAGTCACCTAGCAATCGTATTATGCCTGATGACCAAGTTTCTTGTGCTATTGTAGAAATGACATTCTCTTCACCCGTTTAAAGCTACCTTTACTCGAAGCACTAAACATGGTTACTACATTAGTACGCTGAAAATCACGCTGGCTGTAATAAAGAAAAAAATTGTAGTCACTACTGCAATTATTTATCGTAGGTTACCAAATGTCGCGTTGCACAGGGCGTAGCCGGGGGCACGCTAACATTGGCACAAAAAATTCCCAAGCATTTCCCCGAGGGTGAACATGGTTAAGTGCGAATGCACGGGGTGATGCTATGAGGGGTATTTATTATTTCGCACTATTATATTTATTAATCACACTATGGTGCCTTTATGGTGTAATGGTTCCTGGGAATCGCAATTTGATCACACGGGGGAGTTTACGTTAACTCACTAGCGAATGCCAACGGATTTTAACTTTACTCCCCCTCATAGCATCACCCCGTGCATTCGCACTTGACCATGTTCACCCTCGGGGAAATGCTTGGGAGTTTTATTACTGCGTTGTCATTCCGCTTCTTGGGCCGCGTTCGCGGCTCGATGCTGACGCCTCATCTCGGCCTCGCGAGCGCGCAGTTCACCATCCGTTGCACGCTTCGCCCGCTTGTCCTCGGCCCTCGCGAGCGCGAAGTTCGGCATCCTCTGCACGCTTCGCCTGCTTGTCCTCGGCCTCGCGAGCGCGCAGTTCGGCATCCGCTGCACGCTTCGCCCGCTTACGTTCGGTCTCACGAGCCCTTCGCAGCGCCGCCTTGTCTTCCAGCGTCGGCGAAACCACCACGGTACCGTCACCTCCAACGACGGGTGCAGTGCTGGCATTCGGTTGTACTGCATTCTGTTGATGTTAGCGTTGCCTCCGGGACATCCATCGCAAGACCCGCTCTCGACGGGAGACTGAGAGAGAAGGCGGACGCGCGAGAGAGAGGTGCGCGCGCAGCTGCAGTGAGCGAGGAGAGCTGATGAGCGAGCGAAGGGGGAGGGGGTATAAGGCGTGTTACTGACAACCGATATCAGCGTCGCGTCCGTGGCTTATTCGGTAGAGCGTCGCGCTGCGGCCCGCCAAGTCCTCTTTCTTTTAAAGATAGAGAGAAGACTGCGGACGCTGCCGACGGCGGTGGATGGTTTGGGGTCGCTTATAAAGTGTATTCACACTTAAAAAAACAACCAGAATAGGTAGACACAAACTTTCACTGGAGTACTAAAACTGCTATCGAACGTGGTGCGCGTAGCCATGTTCGAACACATCGAGGTTTTGTTTTTCAGAAAAAAAAAGACAGCAAAGGAAGGAAATAGTTGAGGCCTACAGCCCGGCATCAGTAGAATTCGGTGCAGGCGTAAACACCCGCAAATTTTTCGTTAGGCAAAGTAAAGACTGTATTCGTAGCCGACACGTTCAGTATCTTGCAGAAACGAGCGAGCTGTGGAGCACTACGCATTGTAGTTACGCAAGCACACCTTGTTTGGTTGCAGCTTTACTGCTCTAATTTAATTATTCACATTTTTATATTCGCACTTTCACGTCTTCACTTGTTCTCTTTGTTTATTTCGCAAGGAGGCCCTAAGTGAAACCTTACGAATTATTTAGAGTTGATTGCTTGCGCCTACCTTTTCTGGTTCTTTTTCTCGATCTCCGTTAGTGTCTTCCCTGGAACAGCAAAGAAGCACAGTATTTCGCAACTTATGTTAAGGAGCACTGCAACACTTTTCATCATGATGAGAAAACGCTGTCAATCGGTTGTAGAGGCTTCCGAACACACGCAAGCCAATTATAAAAGCGCAACACGCGGCCTGAAATTCACAATAAATTATCAAAGTTAGCTCAAAATTACTTTGTCTTTTCTTGACAAATGACAAAGGAGGCTCGGAAATCCCTTGTGGAAGGCCATCTATCAGCCATTGACTGATTTGAATATGGCTCGCTCCGTCATTACAGAGGTCGCCGCAAGAGGCCCCGACTTGTCCACGCGTGCGCGCACGATCACACTGAGAAAGTTGCCTATTCGAAGAAAAATGAAGTAAAAAGTTCCGAAGTTCACGACGCACGCTTGGCGTATTTTATCAGCCAATGCCATCGCTCCCTGGTTAGCTTCCAGTGCTCTCATTGGGACTAGAAAAGAGGGAATGCGATCGGAGCGTACGGCAAATTTTTATGAGTCCACTCGTACTGGACGGATTCTTAACATTTTTGCGGCGTTGAAATCGTGAGGCAATAAGCTTTTTACAAAATCCCTTTGATGGCTACCTAAAGAAATATTTCTTGGCCCCTTTAAACTTTTACGAACTAGCCCATTGAAGAAATTTATTGACTCGTTTCTCACGTCATAACGAATATCAGGCAAATGTTACCCCTGAGTGACTGTGCGGTATTCCAAGAAAGGACACTAGAAATTCTTCAAGTACCCTATTTATAATGTCGGCGAGCGCACTCAACAAAGCGCGGTACACCTAGCTCTTTGTTTGTCCATTTTGCTTGAAACTTCATTTTCTTGTCGCATTCACAAATAGGCATCTGCGAAATCAGGCATAGTGTAACATCCCCCTTCCCCCGACTCCAAACCATTTATGGGTAGCTCTTTTCTGAAGGGTGATGCAGAAAACATACTAATTTTGGTAATTGGAAACAGCCCTTCGCCACCATATTTCGACACCGTGTACTCGAAAGCTAGGGACACTGACGTCACACTGCATCGCTAAAATGATGCAAATAAGGGAACTAAAACTCATGAAAAGTAGCCGAATAGTGAAGAGACTTTTCTTATTGCTACCACGAACCTAAACTTGCCCAACAAGTTGGGAAGAGCGTTTGGAGGAGAAATCAATATTTGGACGGAAATCCGGGTGGCTGAAACAGCCATGACAATTAAAACAACGCACTGACTACGATTAAAAGTAAATAAAAGCATGGCGTCTCAGCCCCACATGGGAGCCTTGTTCAAAAGTGAAAATTTTTGAACAAGGCTTCCGTACGACCAGCGGAAACGGTACTCAAAAGATTTTTCAAGGAGTGCTGCTTCTTGGGTGAGTTGGAAATTCGTAGCTTAATAAAATATTGTGGCACAACTCCAACAATGAAAGAAAAGGAGGAGACAGGATTGGACGCCAATCTAGAAACAAGGTTTTTTTTCTGAAAATCCGCTCTTTATATATAAACTCTAGGCCTCGTAACATTTTCAATGCATTGCATAATCCAAAAACAGCATTTCTCCTTTTGATAACGTTAACGACGGTGAGATAACACAATTATCCCCTTCGATAATTAGCCTTTGCTTCGATTATTTCGTGAGTACACTTATCTTTTTGTCGGCTGGTTATGATACATCTTCCATACAAAGGTGAACAACTACAGTCATTGCAACGTGTGGAAAGGTGCCCACCTCTGTATCTAGCTACGTTTTGTTTGTTCTCGCGTAAATCGATCATTGATACAACGGCCCGTTTGGCCGATGTATTTTTTGTCACATGTCAGTAGCAACATGTACTTCACGCCTACGACGCACGCGACGAAAGGATGGCGGTGTTCTTTCTGGCCATCTGCCGGCTTTCTAGAGGCTGGGTAGGTTAGCTTACACAACCGGATCAGCTTAACTGGTGCTGAAAAAACCACCTTCAAACCAACCTTCACCTTCAAGCTTTTGTCTTGCTGCTTTTTTCAGCGGTGTGAGACCTTGTTTATATACAGGATTACCGCCGTCTTCTCTTTTCTTCTAGATGTGGAGGCTGTTCACCGTTCGGGAGGCGAACTTTCGTGAGCACCTTGCCCACCACCTCGTGAGCACCTTGGCGCCCTATCCTGTCTCCTCCTTTTCTTTTCTTGTCGCAGTTGAACCACAAATATTTTATTAAGCTAGGAACATTTTTAGGCAGCCTTGTCCTCAAACACCCCCTACGGAAGCCTCGTCAACATGTGAAATCCTTATGGTCCTTACTTGTGAGCAAGGCTCCCGTATGGGGGCCAAAATGGCGTCCTTTTATAGCTTTTCATCGCCATCAGTGTATTGTTATAATTGTCTTCAGAGCATTGCACGATTCTACTAACCTCCCTACAAACTGAGAATCAGCTCTCGCTTGTAAATAGGGCTTGGTCGTCAGCTGCCAACCAAACTGCCTAAAATGAAGGAGTCACCTGCCTCTAGGTGAAAAGAGACTGCACCAGGTCGTGAATTCTATTCTCTATCTGTCTCTCTTATGCCTTCGCACGGGCATTTTATAATCTACGCTGAGTGCATTGCGTAGAACATTGTTTCGCAAAACACCCACAGTACACAGTACTTGTCCTGCCGTTTCGTCACTGTCACATGTGTCAAACATATGGAGGTGCCTGTCTTTTCCACGCGAAAATAGTACTTCATGAAATCCACTCCTAACCACAATGTCGTGACCACAGCCCCCAGGCGGAGGTCAGTTGGACCAACGTTGTAGTGGGTACATCCTACACCACGAAGAACAAGTGAGCCAAGTGAGTTTCCTAAAATTTACAGTGAAGCCTACGTGTGTTTATAGAAAACTCTATAAATGGAGTTACCTGTACCGATCTGATGATAATGATGATGATGACCTCAATCTGATGGTGCTCACCCCCAAAGGGGTAGGGGCTAAGAACTCCGCTGCCTAAAGAGGAGGCCTAACGAAGAAGACGTAGGAAAAAATCGCGTGCCGTCGTTCTCTGGCTGCCATAGGGAACCACTGCCGGGAACCGTTGTCGGGGGTATTCTATCAGATGCTTCTGTTTATAGCGGCCACGTGCATCCAGGCTTTTCGACAAGAACTTCTCCCTGAACCTCCCCTTTAAACCGGTAAGTGGGCAGGCTATTTTGGTTTCTTTACGTATTTACGTGCGTTCGGAACTCAGCAGATTTCGTCTTTGAAACATGTCTTTTGTTGCCTGCTTCGAAGTTAATATACCTTTTGACAAAAAATGGAAGAGGTCCGGCGCCGTGGTGTAGTGGTCATGGTGCTGTGCTACCAGCCGAACGGTCGCGGGCTCGATGAGGGCCGAAGCGGTCGCCTTTTGGTGGAGACGAAGAGCTAGTATCCCGCGCACTGTGCATTGTCGCTGCATGTTCATTGATTGATATGTGGGGTTTAACGTCCCAAAACCACTATATGATTATGAGAGACGCCGTAGTGGAGGGCTCCGGAAATTTAGTCCACCTGGGGTTCTTTAACGTGCACCCAAATCTGAGCACACGGGCCTACAACATTTCCGCCTCCATCGGAAATGCAGCCGCCGCAGCCGGGATTCGAACCCGCGCCCTGCGGGTCAGCAGCCGAGTACCTTAGCCACTAGACCACCGCGGCGGGGCTTGTCGCTGCATGTTAATGAACACCAGATGGTCAACGTTCAATGCCGTCCAGCGCGGCGTTTCTCATATTGATATCATGATTTTGGTGCTTAAAACACCGACAAATATTGTTGTTAGAAACTGAACTCAACCAAAAATTCTTGTACAAGCGTGGTGTTATTGCAGTTCACTGTCGGGCAGTCACACTTGCCTTCACCAACGCAACAACGACGCCTTGAAGAAGACAAATTTGAAGTACGATAAACGGCTCCACCAACACTCCATGCTTACGAATTCTTCCTCCCTTCCAACTTAATCGTTTTGCTGAACTCCTGCCCATCCCCTTTTTTAGATAGAATTTAAATGGGTGCTAAGCGAAAAAGTTAGGTCATTGCGTGAAATTGAAAGACGGTATTGCAGTTTAACCCATTTACGTCACTTATGGTTTAATGCGAAATAACAAAGTTCGCAAGCACAGGCACACAATAAAAAATGAAATGCACGAGCGCTTTTATGTCACTGTGTTTGTGCTGTTTCTTGTAAATTTTACAATTATTAGTACAGAACTTGGCCGACTTGCAGTAATATTTATGCCATTTGCACTTCATGTCTGCCCCCCCCCCCTTACCTTAGCCCTCCCCATGTGATAGGAGAAAAAGTGTCAGCAAACTTCGTAGAAAAACTGCGCAAGCTAGAGACAATGCCCCACATCAATAGTCATTTTCATAAATTCAGATAGATATGTGGGGTTAACGTCCCAAAACCACGATATGCTTATGAGAGACGCCGTATTGAAGGGTTCCAGAAATTTCGACCACCTGGGGTTCTTTAACGTGCACCCAAATCTGAGCACACGGGCCTACAACATTTCAGCCTCCATCGGAAATGCAGCCGCCGCAGCCGGAATTCGATCCCGCAACCTGCGGGTCAGTAACCGAGTACCTTAGCCGACCACCGCGGCGGGGTATTTTGACACATTTAACGCAGGCATCAAACCCATGCAAGATATTCTAAAGGACTAATGGTAGTTCTCCTATACCATAATAGTTGGGACAGCTCTCGAATTTGCGAGGTTAAGAAGTTTCATTCTAATTTCAAGTTTCATCGGCAGGCTCATGGATTTACTACCACAGCGAAAAGATATACGATCAGCGTAATGCGCAGCTTTCATCACATTCCAGCTACCGCACGCTTCTGTTGTCGCTAGGCAAATTTGGGCTTTCAACCGGCGTCACTATAGCGCTTGACCGTCGCTGCGGCTGGCACTATAGCACCACAAGTGCTTATTACCTGCCAGCGATGCCTGGAACTCGGACCCACAGGCAATGCAATAGCGCCAATCGGAGCAACATGCAAGCCTCACAGTGGTGCTGGCTGAAAACAGATTCACCTGGTGGCAGCCTAGGCATGCCAGAGTTGGATTTTGACCAAAGCTACACTTTCCTTCGTTCGCATTTCTATTCATTGCAGCAGTACATGCGGGAATGGTTATAGTGCCCAGAAGCCATACATAAAAAATAAATATGGTAATAAAAGACTTCTGATTCCTTCATGTGGGTCAGTTTCAGCAGTATAAGCCATTGAAGTTTCTGTTTCGACGCATTTAACAGTAAACGCAGGAGATGTATACATAAATGGCACCTTCACGTAGGCGCTATCGGTAGCTATATACTCCGCAAGTTCTACAAGATGGCCTTCATATTCTTATGTCTTACCCAAGCTCACGTCTTATCCGTGTTTCTGGCGTTGTACTGGCTTTATTGCAGTGCATGTTCATGTACTGTAATATATATTACATTGCCTGATCAATTTGTCTGATCGATATATACATTGCCTCATGACACACTGATCTTATGGGACAGCAGTCCACTGAAGTAGTTTTGGCTTTATTTTTTTCGCAAGGAGAAAATTATGAGCATGGAAAACCTCAGCGAGCCTGAGTACGAAAGCCCACCAGGGTCGGACCCCAGCAGCGAGTTGGAAGGTGGCAACGCCAACACCACTGTTCCTCTGACCACCGCACCCGACTCTGCTGACGGCACCAGGAATGAAACCGATGCCATCGAACGCTTCGCGCCCGTACGAGCGGACCAGGAGGATCACAACGAAGACAGCTCGGTCTCTGATCCTGGACTACCGTCGGAGGTTAGCGCATATATTGATATCTTGGGACTGCTAAACGAAGTCAGCACGCAACTTAACTAAGCAAAGTATAAGTGATATTTTTCAAGTTTTCACCTGTACTGTTGCAATTATGGCATAAAATAGCAATCGACTACAGTTGACGGAACAAAAATTTTTTCCGCCGGTAGAAATCAAATCCACAGCATTCGGATAACACGACCAATGCTCTAATAATCAAACTACGACATTAGCCGCTTTCGATTCAAGTTACTCTCAGCGTGCAATGTTCGGAGCGTTAACTAAGCCGCTCGTATACCCACGAGGCCGAGTGTGAAGCGATCTCTTTCTGCCATAAGGAGCAACGCAGCACGCGATTTATTTTACGAGATGGCAGCTAAAAGTAGACTCTCATATAGATCTACGGACATCGAGAAGAAAACAGGAGTACATGTTTAAGCGCTTGCGCATCATACAGATGCGACCTGATGAAAGCATGAGGCAGCGAAGCCAACGTGAATCGCTTTTAAATTTTATGCGTAGTATTTATTTACATGATAAGTACAGGCTAGACGCCTTCAGATAAAGTTCAATCTGTGAGACTAGACAAAGACGCCATAGCTTGATTCACGGGAAAAATCTACCCATATATATATTCTTTCTTTGCCATCTTTAACCTAGATTTAAAGCATTCTTTCACATGGATAGCAGTTCATCTTTCACAGCTCAACCAGATTTTCTATAATTGTGACGTACCCTCTTATGTGCGCCATGTCTAGCTCTTGGACACATCAAAGTTTCTTTAAATCTACATAAATGACCTCTAAATATTTTCGTTAAACAGCTTTTATGGTGAAATCTATATTTAAAATGAAGTGATTACTTTTTTTCATTATTGCTACCAGTTGCAGCAGATATTTTACAAGATTTGCATTTGGTACAAAAGTAAACCATGCCGATGACCTTCGTAACATATCAACCCCTCCTGTTTCCAATTAGGAATTCAATAATCATAATAGAAACTGAATATCAGATTGCAGCTTTGTCCCTGTAACCCTTACGAATAAGTTTTCAATGTTTATTCGCATTGGTTTTGTATACAACGACATGATATATGAACTAGGATATCTATGTCGAGCACTAACCAACTCTTCAAGGACTACTAGATTGAACTGAACTGTCACTTTAACGAGCGTCGGTTTAACGAATACATGAGAATAAGAAACCTTTAGAATATCTCCAGCGGTTTTCTCATGAATCCTATAGGAAAAATATTTCGGTTAAACGAAAAACATAATAGTTTATATCTGAGACGAATAAACTTTCATGTTTGAGATCAGTTAAATACAGTTCTGCATTCTTCGGCAACGGCGTAGCCAATGCGGGCCGCCCCCAAATCACTCACACGTCGGCGGTGCTGAAATATCGCTCGTGCAGCAGCGCCACCACGGCAAAGCGGCCATGCAGAAGACGGAAACGGGCAACGCACGATTCAGTATACTTGCGCGGAGCTTTCAGACTTTTAAAGTGTTTGCAACGTTTGTCTAAAACCGAAAGCGGAAAAGTGGGACGAATATGTCATAATGGCTGTGTCACGATCTGTCCAAGTACCGTATACGAGAGGGAGAGCCGAGGCGCTGCTCTCTGACAAAGACGGCCTCACAAGCATGGTAGAGTAACAGCTACTGCCTGCCGAGCAGCGCTCGTCAGTGTTAATTTACCAAGCACGACCAAGATTGCCTGCCGAACTTGGTGAGGTGATGAAAATAGGCTAGGCCGGGTGCCACACGTTCGTTAAAGGCTGATGTAATCAGATACTTTGTATCGCTAGCCAATCTGTAGGATATATGAAAACGTTGCCAGACTTCGCGTTGTGGCAACAAGTTATGCCTGAGACAGTGCCCAATAACGTAGCCTCTCTTGACAGTCTTAAATCTTGCGTTAAAGGACAGCAATACAACTGAAAAGTTCTAAAATATTTTAAAGATATTTTTCAATTACCATGCCTGACTTTATTTCTCTTATTCCAATTGGTGTTCCGTATTCTTGTGAGTATTCACTTTTAGTGAACTTGCAGTTAAGCTAACAATTTGCTTTGGTTCCTTGAAGTTCACTCAGATGTGAGCTGACTGTATGGGCTTCTATGATTATACCTTTTACTGTTCACTACGCATCAGTAATAAGTAGTGCGAAAGAAAGACTAGAAAAATTGACACAAATGAAAAAAGTCATAATTACTTGTCACTGTTACGATTACGACTTGTTACAGTCTCCTACGCTTCCATCATAAAATTTAGCACCACCATCTGGATATTGCCGAATCGAATCGTAAAATTTCTTGCACCGCATCTTCAGCTTTTGAGTTACAGTCTAAAAAAGCCATATTTAAGAGCGTCCCACAATTATTAAGACGGCATCACCACTTGAATTTGACGCCATTACTATATATACCCGCACTGACATTGAGCTGTCTGACGCAAGGTTAATAATATTCAACGGGTTGAGTTTCCTTCATGTTGATTACGTGTGCTTCTATCCGCCATCCCAGACAAATGTTAAGGATGGCGTACCCTTGCTTTGTGGTCAGTGGTACTGATTTGCGTGTTTATTGCTTTATTTAGGCTTTGTACAATCATTATCACTTTATCTGGTTCATTTACTTTTATGACACACTCCTGTAATTGCGCTAACACGCTCCATAATTTAAAATAAACAAATAAATCTTATGGTAGACAGCCCAAGAGCTTCCTAGACTCCTCAGTCGGCACAAAAGTATTGCGTATTATGACAGCGATGGATCGATGTTATACCATTAAAAGGTTGGCATGTTGTTTTTTTTTTGAGTTCGGTTCATTGAAGCCAAGGAATTTTGAGCTGCCGTGCACATTGCATTCCGAAGAAAATAACCATACCCTGAATAACCATACCCTGAATGGGACATTTGGATAGGTTGTCACATTTATTGTGTATTTGTTTTTACCGACGTTAGAATGTTCATGTCTACACCTTTAAATGTGTGGTGACATTTACTGTGTATTTGTTTTTATCGATATTGCAATGTTCACGTGTACGGGTTTCTTAATGTTTTGAGCAAATTCATTTTGCAAACAGGCACTGATAAAAAGGTTAAACGTGTGTTTCTGGTTGTCGCGATGGGCTCGAGTCGTTGATGTTTGAGATTAACGTAAAAGTATCTTGAAGAAGCTGCCACTCTTTTTACGAAATAGTTCCCAAACTACAAGTTCAGAATAACGTTGCTACGAACAGAGCCTAATAAAATTGAATAAATTGACTTATTTCTTGACTTGACTACAAAGCTGATAATGCATGTAGCAAGTGAGGTCGCACTTATTCGGAACTTGTAGTTAGGGAACTATTTCGTGAAGAGAGTGCGACCTCACTTGCTGCATGCATTATCAGCTTTCTAATCAAGCCATGAAATAAGTTAATTTAATCAGTTTTATTAAGCTGTGTTCGCAGCAACGCACACGGCACGCCCGTGCTTGATACGCCCGGCAAACCGAATCTCACTTTGAGGCACTTGGCACCCTTAAAGGAGTATCAAGCAAGCAAGACACCCCTTTGTCTAACCGAAATTTGCAATAGGCCGTAAGAGTGCTTTCTTTCATGTTGTTCTAGCTAAAACAACCTTTAGAGGTTAGGGTGTTTGGGTTATCCAAACACCCGTGGCATATACAACCAAACACCAGATGGTAACTGGTTCTCGCTGAATAAAAAGTCGTTTGAACCATATAAGAGTCTAGATTACAATATATGTATCATTTAGTGGTAGGCAGAACCTACATTTAATTTAGTCCTGTTATGTAATATTTAGCATTCAGTTATAAGATATCAGGATTAACCCCCCCCCCCCTTCACTTTCGTGCTGAACGGCGAGGTCCCTGAATGCTGGGTAGTACCAACGCTCCGTGCATGCGTTGGTTTACAATACACACTGTTGTGCTCATGGATAAAGGTGTTTAGACCATGTGAAACAGCCATGGTATAGGTGTTCTTACACGTGAAAACGCTATTTTCCTTGGGTGTATAGGCGTTAGTTATAGACACAGCAAAAACCCATTAAGGTTGTCAACTGGTTTACAGAGAGGGGTATGGCATGATGCGGCCACTTGTATGAATTAATAAATATTGTTACTTACTCTTCCCATAGCACATTCTGTGACATTTCTCTAGGTTGACGCCCTCAACGCCCGCAATTTTCTCGTGGAGGAGACCCTGCTTGCTGCTCTCGCCTACCAGCCTCGGCCCAGCGACGTGTTCACCGTCAGCTACCCGAAGTGTGGCTCGGCGCTCCTGCAGTTTCTCGTGTTCGGCGTGCTGAATCGGGGCAAACCGAGCAAGAACTTCGAGGACTTCGCGGCGCGCACACCGTACCTCGAGTGGATGGGCATCAAGTCGGTTCTGGAGATGCGGAGACCGGGTGCCATCAAGACTCATCTGCCCTTCGAGAAGAATCCACACAGCCCGCACGCCAAGTGAGTACAGTGCGTTTCGGACGAGTGGAGAGGCTAGGCCTTGTAGGTAAAGAAGTGGAACAAGAGAGGAAAAAGAGTGGATTGAGCGGTGATAAATATCAACTTGAAATTATTCAGAAACTTATATGGTCTTGAAAGTAAACGAAGACTCAAGAAACGAGAGGAACTGTAAATACAAAAAATTGAGAGTAAACTTAAGTGAGGTTTTGTCTAGAAAACAAGAGCTCGCAAAGCAACATGTTGGGCTTCCTCTTCGCTTTCCTTTGTAATCTGTTTGTTTTCCGGATGTATATCTTTTTCTGCGAATAATCAGAAGTATTCTGAGCTGAAAGATGGAAAAGCACAGCGCTGCCAAACCGCAGTACGGCGCGTCTATCACTGGGATCGACTGGACGGCACGCACTACATTATTTCTACTGCTTGCCGATGTTCGCGTTTCATTTGGTGCACATAGTACTTAATGCGCTGATTTATTTTGGCTGCTGTGTGGTCGGTACAGCTTTGGGCACTCGCTTGTAGGAACAGGGCAAATGCTCGAGCGGACCTCCTCACTGCGTATGATGGCAGCCTGTCATCCGCCTGAAATTGTAACTTGACCTATTTCAGGGGTGTCACAACAAGAAAGTCAACGATCATTTTTATGTACGTATCATAGTGATACAACTCTCCGCACCCTCAGTCATAGTAAAGCGACGCACACCAGCATAAGAAATCGCAATTGCTGAGCGTAAAGTGAGGTGCAGTTATTTGAACACGATGGAGCAGTGGTTCTCCTTCATGGATGTTTCGGGTATCCCTTGTGTGCCAGTGGAAGTGAGTGGGGAACCGTGGCATTAAAGGGCGTTGGGAGGATCGTATATGAACGTAACTTGCAGCGCGAAAAGGGCTCATTTTTCTTTGGCCAAACAAACGCGCCACGCGAATTCGATCTTAATAGCTTGTCAATAAGTTGTAAGGTCTCCACCCACATTCAATCCGTTTATAGCTGTGTATGCGCTTCAAGTATGCAGGCCTTAAAATGTATGCCCGCGTGCATATGTCGTGGAACACTGTAAGAAAAGCTTTAAAGCGTTCTTATGCAAAAAAGAAGCGTAATCAAGCCCCACCGCAATGATAAACGTCATGCGGGCAGCGAGGCCTACTAATTTTTGAAAGGGGCTGTTGTCAAGGCATAATACGTTTCCATAAACGCGTTGCCACCATTGATTGGACATTATTTTCAAATTCCAAACCAGACCCTCTGGTTGCTTGCAATTCACATTCCCAAGGATTCCCCACACAGTGGACACGACCGCAAGTTAGACACCTCGTCAAAAGCATCATGAACAAATGGAACGGACTGGCTCAGTGAATACGAAACGCTAAGCCTGATGCAAGCTGTCCCCATTAGCTGCATCACGTATGACACGCCGTAACTCACTTCGAAAACCAGCGAAATAAAATTAAAAAAATCATTATCTTAACAAACACAACCAAAGCCCCCTTGGCACTTGACCCCCAAGGCTGCTACTACGCGTCCTGTTAAGATGGGCGTCCACCACTCGTGGCATGAAAAGCGCGTGAAAACAGCCAGCTGGAACGGCTCATGCACATGTTTACAAGTAGAGTAGTACTCCACTACCTATATTGCAGCGCAACGCACATCGCCGATGCGGTGTGGAAAAAGTGCATTCCACTGAATGTTAGAGGGTCCCTGTCAACCGCGCCTATGCCGCGCAACACGCACTCTATTTTTCACAAACGCAGACGAAATGCTAGAGCCGACGCTATTGAAGGAAGTTGAAGGAAGATCTGGGCGCTGCGCTACAGTGGCGCGACAAAGTACCAGCGTAAAACACGTACTCTGGCAGCGTCATAGACTGTCGAGGCCGAAGGTTATCGTCGGCTATGCTCAAGACATTCAATTAAGAATTAAGATGTAGTGGAAGAAGCAGCAATCGTTGTGGTGAGCACCACGTGTATAGAAGCTACGAAGATCTTCACAAATTTGCGAGGTGCCTGCAGAAATTATGCAAATGGCCACCATCTAGGCCAATGCACTCAATATCTCGAAGCCGCGATAGCCTCCACTTCCTTACGCTTGCGCATATCGATACCAGGACACGAGTGTGAGAAGGAAAATAAAACGGCCCATGCCAGTGCCCGCGAGCATGTCCATTGAGCTGCTACATTGGGCTGCTACCCAACACTTGGCTGAAGTAAAGGAAGCTGTATAATACACCTATAGTCATCCCTACTGCAACACTACAGACTGGAGTGACAAGTGTACCCTCCTACACGCCCAGAACTGACAAGAGTGCGTGATATTCAGATGTCTGAAGAAGCAGCACATACTCACACGGAACAGTAATTCACCATCTGTGATACCCTAAGACACGTGTTTCCACTCTGCAGCGCAACGAACCTAAATCCTTGCTCTTTTTTTCTCTTGAATGCCAGTGGCATGCAAACCGCAATATGCAACAGGAGAGGACTGCCCCTGAAGCAGGATGAACGAATGCCGACCACCTAACCGAAACGTGGTAAGCGAATCTTGCCCCCGAAAAGCTGGAAGAACAGCGACACGTCGTGCCTATTGCCAAGAGGGTTGTCGCCACCATAGGTTCCTGAAATTGGGAGTGCTCCAAGCTCAGTGTGACAGCGGGAATTATTCCGTACACTGTTTTGAGAATAACAGTTTATACTCTTTTTCGAGGATAGGTTTCCGAACCCCCCGAAATTTTTTCGCAGACTACCGTATGAGAACCACAGGGGAAAGTGTCATTCGGCACTGTGGCCGCCCGTCTCATGGCCACTTCGTGTACACCTTAATGTTACTCATGAGATTCTGTGTATCATGGAACGCATTATTGCATGAAGTGGGAATGCAGTACAGGTATTGCGCTCACCACAACAAATTCGTTAATATAGTTTAGGCGCTCGCGAAAACGTCAGCCACTTCTTTCGCTTGGCGTCTTTGCATTTTCATCACGGTTTCTAAATAGGCCTAGTCCAGTGTATACATGGGTTTGGAACGACATAAATCATGAATAGCACACAATTACATGGTGTCGTCACGCTTTGACTCTTGTGTGTGTTGCACAGGTACATCTACATGGCTCGAAATCCTTTCGACTGCTGCGCTTCTTACTACACGCATATGAGGACTATGCCTTTGTCCCGTCCCGAGTCAGCTAGCTTCGACATCTTCTTCAATGCCTTCCTCGAGGGAAAGGTCATTTACGGTGACTACTTCGACCATGTCCTGTCATGGTAAGCCATTAAAACGTGCTCAAAAGAAAAGTTGGTTTACAGAGTGTCAATACGGGTCATCTTTTGATAAAGTATTTCTCGGTTTTATGAACGCAAGTGTTCCCACAACAAGTGTACTTTACTGACTTCTTCTTTTGCGTGATCCTCAGAGCAATCGTCAGACTTCTTCCATCTTTACCCATGGTTCAGTGGTGTCAAACTGATCCGAGCTAGGGTGCTGGAGTCACAAACTTTACTACTACTAGAACTGGGACAGCAATGGTTCAATAAAAAAAGGCGAGGAAGGGTTACAACAAAATAACATCAAATGTGTCCATTTTAAACAACGCATTTTTAATATCTCTGTTATAGATATTTTCTGAGAGGAACTCGAAATCAGGATTCAAAAAAACGTCTCACGCTGATATTTGTTCTGACAAATATGCACACCAATTCTAAAATACAGGGATTTACTTCCGCGTTTGTGTTCTAACATATTTCGTCTAGAAGACAGCCTTCTGAAAAAAATATTCTTCAGGACAGTTCCGTCTCTGTAGCTTACATGAAAGAGAAGTTTTTACTCGCACTAAGCTTGTAAACACGTAGTATTAAGTTGTAAAGTTACAAACATTTTGCTCCTTGTGAGCAGCAGGCCACTAATGATAAGTCCGCGGCCCTTTCTTGAGGCCCCTGCCATACAATAACCAAGATACGCATGCTGATTAGGCTGCTTAAGAAGACCGTAGCTTTAAAAAATATCACAGGTGACCTTACTTTTTTAGGTATATCTCGTAGCGACATTCACCTCGGTGTTTGTGTGACCTGATGTACTATTTCGGTTAACAGCCTTTTATCGCAGCACAAAAGCGTATTTAGGAGACCACTTGGAAGAGCGGGGTTCAGATATGCTCCGCCAGGTGCAGCATCGAACTTAGCTGCTGACCACGAGGGAAACCATGTGCTTTCAATTTAGGTCGTTAAGTTATTTTTTTATTCTTATGAAAGTTAGGTGCGCATCATTATAAATGAGTTTATGTTTCGGTATAATAGGTATTTGTTGAAAGTCCCTATAGTATGTACCCGATATAAGAGAAAAGATGAAAGATAGGAGGAAGCAAGCTAGTAAAGCGTACCCTCCAAAAAAAGAGAACAAGAGAAATAGAGAAAAATGCAAAAACAAAAAAGACGTAGACGAAATCAACGATAGCGAGAAGTAAGTAGACAGAGAGAAAAAAACGAAGGAGATGAAAGTTGGCCCCATATCTGCATGTAATTCTGCAAATGTTGTCGAAAGACGATAGGGTTGCGTCTGGAGAGAGTGAACAAAACGTTTATTTGATGTTCTCCGCAAGAAAATCGGTGAATGATATTCTGGAGGCGCTGCGTTAGAGTGCCTCGAGCGTGCAACGGAGGCGAACGAGCACATCGAGGCACGTTAGACACGAGCGCCATCTGGCTGTTATCTTCCGAAACGAAGGAAGGCACACGCGCACGCGGAGAAAAATGCGTGTTATTCTGAAATGCAATAAGGTGTAGATCGCAAAGCGACGGACAGGTGGCAACACTGTATCGTCTTAGCAAAGCGTTGGTAACACTTGCCTTTTTGAGCATCACGTTGCACTCAGTGCATTGTGATGGATGCTATGGTTTCTTAATTACTTGTGTGTGCATTCTCTAGTGTAATGGCACACATACAAAACACCGGCGTGTTGGTATGGTACTTCAGATATGCGCAATAATTGCTTTTTAATGGACAATCGCACAAGTATGAACGCTGAACCTTCAGCAATATTGGCGGGTGCTGCCGATGGGGTCGGCCGTTTGAGGTATCGTTAAGGGCGGACAAACAGGCAAATGTACAGACAGACACCCAGACGAAATTTTTTTTTGTCGACGGTCCCCAAGAAATACTATCGTCTTTAAAAGAGAGCAAACATCGCATCGTATAGAGACCAGATACCATACCACCTGCCCAATCCGCTCTTGCGCAGAGGCTACGCTACGCCCACCGACGGAAACACACTATAAGGAAAAAAAAAAAAGTCCTCTGACTCTTTCCAAGCTGTCCTAATGTGGCAAGTATCCAAATATTAGGAGAGGCAATATTGACTCTTTTGTGAGTCACACGACTCTGAGAAGATTGTAAAATCGCTGCCGAAATGTTTAGTGCTTCCTTAAAAAGAGGGCCATATGCGTGTTCCGTAGGATTATGCAAGAGGAGCAAAAAGGCTACTTCCTTTTTCCAAACGTAAACAGCGCGCAACCACCAGCTGCCACATCTATCTTAGGTGCTCACAAAAAAAACAATGTGCTTGTCATTACGTCGTTAAGTTGAATTTTTATTTCTTCTGATCAGTACAAATAATCTTATTCTTTAGTATCATAGGTATGCGTTGAGACTGTTCTATAATATGTACCCGATATAAGGGAATGGATTTATATGTGAGGTTCAACGTCCCAAAAACACCAGATGTATACGAGTGACGCCGTATTGGAGGACTCCTGAAATTTCGACCCCCTGGGGTTCTTTAACGCGCACTCAAAGCTGAGCACATGGGCCTACAGCACTTTCGCCTTCGACGAAAATGCAGCCCGCCGCAGCCGGGATTCAATCCCGCGATCTGCGGGTGAGCAGCCGAGTAGCTTAGCCACTAGGCCACCGTGGTGGGGCCGATATAAGAGAAATAATGAGAGATAGGAGGAGGCAACTTAGTAAAGCAGAGCCCGGAAAGAATGAGAACTATAGAAATAGAAAAATAATGCAGAGGGAAAGGAAGATGGGTACGAAATCAACCACAAAGAGAGAGAAGTAGAAAAAGAGGGAAAAAAAACGGTGCTGATTGAAAGTGAGCAAACATCGCATCGTCTAGTGACCAGATACCACACCACCTGGCCAAGCCGCTCATGCTCAGTGGCTAAGCTACGCCAACCGATGGAGACACACTGTAAGAAAAAAAAAGTCATTTGACTCTTTCTGGGTACTCCTGACGTTCCGCGTATAGGAAACTTAGGAGTTACATTTTGACTTTCTTGTGGGTCACAAGACTCTGATAATAGGGTACAATGACTTCCAAAGTGTCATGTGCCTCTCTAAAAAGAGTCATATGCCTGTTCCGTGGTTACACAAGAGGAGGCAAGTGACAAATTAGTTTTTCCTAAAGTAACTCCCGCACAACCTCCGCTCTATTGTACATAGCCTAGCTGCGCCTGATCGTCTCTAGAGATTAAATTGCGTACTGCTCGGGAAGCCGTGCATGTCGAAGTTACACTCGTCAGTCGACGGGTAGCATGACCAGCGGCAGGCCCACACTTCACTGTGGCAAGTCTTATCAGCCCTAACGCGAATCGCAGTGCGAAGTCCTGCATTTCGCAGCACTTTTTCTGAATGTTTCCAAAGTTGAAATCGAGTTCTCGACAGGAAGTGTTAGGAAGAGAGCCAAGAGTGCGACTCGTTGCTCGTACTACTAAAGGGTAGACGTTCAAGTATAACTTAGAGAAACTTCAGAAAACAGCATAATATAACAAAACCTTGCCCGTAATCAGTTCTGCTATGGCAAGCAGTGGTTGAGCATACCACCGCCGTTCTTGCAATAGCATTGTCTCAGCGTCTTTAATGCCCTCATACCAGCCATTAGTGCTGAGACATAACATCCACATGACAACCCTATGAGGACATTCTTCCCGTGGTTGTGTCCGTGGTTGCTGATTATTGGAATAACATAGCCACGTGGTCTCAAGCACCTGCATTTGCTGCTGTTCGTGAGGCTAGCACACTAACTCTGGATTGATGTACCTTTAGTGGCTCGTTCATTGTTCTCATGAACACTCTTGTGACGTTCACCTCTCCCCAGGTACGACCACAGAAGTGATCCGAACGTGCTTTTCGTCACCTACGAGGACGTGAAGAGCGACCCCAGAACTTCAGTCATTCGTATCGCGGACTTCATTGACCCGAGCATCGGCAGAGAACTTCGAGAAAATCCGGTTCTTCTCTCGAACGTGTTGAAGATCGCTAGCGCCCACAACATGACAACGACCTGCCACCAGGGTATCCGATCCATACTGGCCGACGAACTCGCCCTGGCCATCGGGAAAGAACGAATCACAACGGCCGAGTTCTACAAGAACGTGTTCGCGGAGGCGCTGGAGGTCACCGAGGCCTCGGATTTCACGCGTACGCCGGTATGCGGCAGGTGGAAGGAGTTCTTCAAGCCTGAGCACGTGCAAAGGATGTATGAGTGGATCGACCAAAAGACGGCCGGAAGTGACGTGTTTAGTATCTGGAGCAGCAGCGACTTACCTCGACTGAATCCCGACAATTTTCAGTAATGGGAGAAACGGTTCCTTCGAAATTAAAAGTTGCGATTCCACCTCCAAATCAGGACGCGGTTGTGGCAAGGGGGCATTGTTAAAAAACTATAATAGAAAAAACTGACGTTGATTACTCTTTGCGTCAAATAAAAATCGTGTTGAACTAATCATTCAAATTGTTTACATCTCGTCAAAAACACGTTAGTAAAAACTATAACCTAGCCTTGCCATTTTCCAGTGTTATTGAGCAATTTGAGTCACTAAGGCCTCTTAGTGAGGTACTGCAAATTCAAAACACCCCAGACAACAAACCCACCCAATGAATCAGCTTTGTGGACATCACCAGTATTGAATTAGTAATTGCGAAACCGTGATAGGCAGCGTAGCCTTCTCTTGAAGTAATTGATACCAGACAGGGGAGGATATTTGCATCTGTGCAGCTGAAGTAACCTTCTTATTGTGTTTCTTGGTGTTTGACTCGTCATCAACTTTTCGTTTGCTACTTTTTTTATTTTTACCCCTGCAAGCCATTCCTGGCGTCTCCTCGAGTGCATTTTTTAGTTCTTCCAAAAAGTTCGTACGGAAAAACCATTGTGCGGAAATATTTTCATAGCCCCAATAAAAAAAGTAGCTATGAAATAGATTCACTAAAGTTGTTGCCTCACAAACACACCAACGCAAAAATTTTATAATCCGTCCGGAACGTGTGCAGTCACTAAATATTCTTCGTATCACTTCTACCTTTGAAATTATTGTTAGGCGTACAATGCAGATGGAAGGTTACTTTGTTGGGGTTTTTCAATGCGGTGTCACGTCACGAAGTAGCAGCAAATCTATTCAAACATTCATGCGCAGATATACGTTAAACAGCCGCATAAGTGTTATATATTCAGTTGTTTACAATTGCATAACAATGTCACCAGCAAGATTGATGCTAGCAACACCAGAAGTGCTAAGTTGATATGAAGCGCTGGTGCTCGTGAGTATGGTAGCTCTGGAAATGGCTACATAAATAAACATAAGCGCATTGCTCCTAAATACATTTGGCGTTAACTCAACGTGCTGACTTTTTCATAGCAGTACATATGTAAAGTTTGTAATATTGGATAGCCAGCACTGCAAACAGAACGGACGTTTCAGGAACATTATAGGGTCTATTAGAAAAGCAGTACGAAACGTGGCGTAGCTCTGTGGCAACATACTTGATTGCCATGCAGAAGGGTGGAGTTCGATTCTTGCTGGGCCCTTGACATTTATTCTTCGCACTCATCGTACTAACGCTGCCGATTAGCGCTTCCTTTACGCTCACTAGTTAAAATCATCCAAGGGTGTACTCGGGTTCCCAAGTATATACTAAGTGTGAATCACCTGTGGCACATAACCATCCGCAGGTATGTGGCACTGTTTAGCAGAAAATGTTTTCCAACGTACTCCACGGGATTGCGATATTATTCATGTCATGACCAGCGAGTGGTATTCGTAAAACCATCTTACCCACCCATGCTAATTTCAGTTTACCTCAAGTGAAGGGGGTGATCCCTACAGCACAAAGACGTAGACGGCTTGGTGCTGTCCGGATATATTGTGAATTGGATGCCTAGTGCTGTGATATAATATTTGGTTGGCGTTTTCTCCGGACCCTTGACTACCGGTCGGCAGTGTTTTCCGATCATGATCAAAAACTTTTGCCGGGCCTCCTTGAAGTATCTCTCAGAAGCGAAACGTGATAACAGTCGGAGGTTTTGATCACACCGACTACATAAGCTATAGCCTCGCTTCCCTTCTGGGAGGACACTTGAACCAGGCTGCTATCGCAGGGGCCTATGTGCAAGTTACATTCACCATATCTCGCACATACGTCGTGTGATAACCTACGTTTGACACTTCGCAAGATATGACTAAACCGACTCTAGTTTTCACAGGGGGTGGAAACTCCCTACACCTCTCATGTGAAAGTTGATTGATATGTGGGGTTTAACGTCCCAAAACCACCATATGATTATGAGAGACGCTGTAGTGGAGGGCTCCGGAAATTTCGACCACCCGGGGTTCTTTAACGTGCACCGAAATCTGAGCACACGGGCTTACAACATTTCCGCCTCCATCGGAAATGCAGCCACCGCAGCCGGGACTCGAACCCACGACCTGCGGGTCAGTAGCCGAGTACCTTAGCCACTATACCACCGCGGCGGGGCTCTCATGTGAAAGTTCTCGCATGCTATAGATTATATGAAGCGGTAGCACCATTTGAACCACTGGCGGTTGCCGGGCATTCTTCTGAAATTAAATCAAGGACTAAACATTTCTTTCATGACATCACTGATGAGGCTAACAAATAGAGGGAAAGGACGAAAAATCAAGAGAAGGAGGGCCACCGCGGGAGCCCTCAGGGAGCCCGCATGCAAGCGGAAAGCGCTCGTGCCTTCTTTTGGGTCCGCCCACCACTTGGGCGATGCGGCCATTCGCAAACTTTAGCTTTTTTTAAAACTTTGTTCGCGTGTTCTGAAGAAGCGAAAGTTAAGCTGACTGATTCCTCAGTAGGACGAAAGCGATCGTCATCAATAAAATGGCATTTTTTTATTGACATAGACGTGGTGTAAAACAGACGTACTCATAGTGTCAAAGTGACAATCCACAAAAGCAGCTTTATCTTACAATTGACAAACGGACATAATGTGCAAACATTGAACCCAAACATTGAACCCATTGAACTCAGAGCCGTGGCGCAGTCACCACGGCGAAACTTCCAACCACTGCGAAATATAGAAAAAGGCGTTTTCAACATATCAGGGACATATTTTTTCTTACAAGTATTATAAGATAGAAAAAATACGATAGTAAAGGAGCAATTTTTCAAGCCCATTTTAATGTAGTTTAATTAGGACGAGGCATTTTTATCGTGGAGCAACTAAGTCAGTCAAAACATCTTTTCAACATCGTCCGAAATGGATTAAAAGACCACAGGGCGTTCAGTGTTGGTGTCGTTATAGCCTTTGAGGTGAAAAAAAGGCATTATTCATTACGGTAAGTTTCTATCAATGAAAAGTATAAAAAGTCAAAAGTATAGCCGGATTCTAACTAGCGCGTATACCACGAAACCATTCTTCTCTTGCAGACAGTTTGCGGAGAGTAAGGCGTGTCGTTAAGCGATGTAACATTGCACGACATGAGCGCGGTAGAAGCGTAAAATCTCATCAGGCATCCGGCCATGTGAACGGTGCAAATAATGTGGTAAGTTGCGCCGCCTCATGGAAACCTGCAGACATTGCAACACGTCCATTCTACGCCGGGCACTGGTAGGTGGCAGCTCATGCGTTTTTTGCCTACTCGTAACATCTTCCAACGGAGCTAGGGCAACGACGAGTACAACAGCAACCGGCAGCTGCACGATGATCCAGCTGTGTGAGATATCAGCTCAAGTGCTTTCCCCACTCGTGCGCGCTTACAGTTACCTAGCAAGTGACACTAGCATTTAATTCGAAAACTTAAAGGGCCACAAAAATGGCTAGTTATGGGAGATGAAACTTTACAAAAACTTCTAACTTCAGGCAAAGCGCAGCTGTACGAAAAGTACGTCGTACGTTGTAAAAATTCTGGTTTTTCATCTCGTGCTCACCTCTCTCTGAGCCTGTCATTTTGAATATAGCAGTAAGCTTCTCGTGGCTGTTACGAGAGCAAAGACTAGAGGCTCTGCACACAATTCAATAACTTTGCCTCGTGTTTGCTGCCGCAGACAAAGGAAAACTTCATAAAAGTAACATGAAATAAAAAATTGCCCTTCGTTTCATTTCTGCTTTGAATAGCAGAAACGTCAAAGCGGTATCAACAGTGATATTGAACGTGGAATGTTGCACATCGTACGGTCGTTGCTGACTTTCATGACACGTGTGTCCTCTAGTGCGGGGCTTGACCTGCAGTGTAACGCACAGCACACAGAAAAATACACCCCCATCCACCTCTTAGAGCAGCGTAGTGCTTATCGGTGTTTTCTTTTATACCCAGTAAGAGTAACAAACAAAATATATATGATGTGAAATGATTGTTTTACTTCAGGAACACTCACCTGCAAGCTGTCACGTACCACATTCCAAACCAGATAGCTCACTTGTTTAGTCGCAGTTAATATTGTTTTCGCATTTGTGCAAATAACAGTCTCGTTATCATATAGTTGGTCTTGGTAAAACTAGTAACTTGGAGTGGTATTTTTAGGGTTTTTGAGAATTTTTATGCAAGAGCTTACTTCTTTATTATCTTGACTGAATGAATTCTTTGTTTATGATTTGCACATTTCTGAGACGCCCATGAATTACAGCACATAACTAACAAACACTAGCAGAAGAAATAAAAAATATATATATATATATATATATATATATATATATATATATATATATATATATATATATATATATATATATATATTCATCCTCATGGGAAAAAATACACAGATCTGCATACACGTCAGACCTTGAAAAGCACCAAACAGCACTTGCGAATTTGTTAGCCTTGTTTGATAGAAAATTAGAGATTATCAGGCTCCCTGCTGAATGCTGTTACTTTAGGAGTCCACAATGTAGAATGCCATGACATGAAATAAGACATCAATTTTTCTGATTTAAGCATTAAAACTCTATTAATGTTAATTTTTTCTCGCAAAATTCATTCCATAAATGCCAAGTTAATATTTTTCAATTATGTTTTACAGAAGACTGTATTTTGAAAAATCGTACTTGTACGCCTTGGACCCTCGAATAGTTAAAAATAGGCCAGCTGTATTTCTGTCTCTCTCTTAATCTTTGCAGCATTAGCGAATTTTTCGTTCAATGAACCAGTGGCCTGCCATGTTGATCTCACGGGGGAGACATTATGACCGCAGAGCACATATTCGTCATGAAGACTAAAATTTATGCGGTTCATATACTTACAATTATGTTCGCGCTGAAAAAAAACCCAGCTGGTAGAAATCTCTGGAACTTTCTATTTTTTTCGAGGTGGATAACCGCTACGTCTGGCAGCGGCTAAGAAACGTGGGACCACCTCAAGTGGCACAGACAGCGAAGCAACAGAGCTCTATTCCGACGGTTTCGAGTGATCGGATGACGACTACACAGTCGTCATGAGCCGCAATGCAAAAAGAAGGCTGCTACGAACATCGTCGACGACGAGTATATCCACCGTGCAGGCTACCGTGCAGCGTTGGCCACACACTGTACTCCTTATCCCTTTGGACCCCTCAGCCAACCTACGGCGGCTTAACAGGCAAACCCTCTCTGCATACCTCGAAGGACTCGCTCCAAATGAGATTAAAGACGTCAGGATCAACTCACAGAAGAATGTTCTGGCAGTTGATGTTCTACACCGTAGTGCGCTTCAAAGCCTACAGAACATCTCGGAAATCGACAGAGTCACAGTTAAATCAGTGATCCCCACTGATTGTAAGGGCAGTGGCGTCATTTATGACGTCGACATTTCCATTCCCGCTGACGATTTTCCAATCTTGATAAAGCCAACTACAGACGACATCGTCGTCAAGTACATCGCAAGGCTTGGTCAGTCGCGGTGCCTGAAGATTGTTTTTGAGGGAGACAGTCTTCCTCCACACGTCAAAGTTGGCCACGTTCGCCACCAGGTTCGTCCATACATACCGAATCCCCTACAATGCTTCAGGTGTTTTAAGATGGGACATGTCAAAGGAGTATGTGCCAGCAATGTCGTGTGCCCGCGGTGTGCCGAACCTCATTCAGACGACACCTGCCACGCAACTGCGTTCAAATGCTCCAACTGCCACGGCGCTCATAAAGCGTCGTCTAAAGATTGCCCACGAGCGCGAAATGAACGCGCGGTGCTGAAAGGCATGGTGCGTGACAATTCAACGCACAGGGAAGCTGCTGCTACTGTCAGGCGACGTCGGCGTCACCACACAAGATCATCACGCAACGTGACATCTGCCGATAGAGACACGTCATTTTAAGCAAGAAGAACTGTCCCCCCATCGTCAAGCTCTGCGAAGACGGATACACCGAAAACAAAATCAGGGTCAAGACTCCCACCTCATGAAGAGTGGCCATCACTTCCACGATCACAGCCTGTTTATGAGGTGCATCGAATCCCGCCAACCTCGATGTCATCGTGAACCACTGATGAAAAGACAACTGAGGATCGTCAAGTCATCAACATGTTGCAGACCCTTATGAACGCAATGCACATGCTCCTAAGCAACATGAACACCCAATGGGTCATCTTTTGCGACTCCAGGTCAGCCTTACAGTCACTACTGTTTGTTATGCAGCACGGGTTACATGAACAATCAGTATATCAGATAAGGCACGACTACCACGAAGCGCTCGCGAAAGGTCACGATATTGTATTTCAGTGGTTGCCGAGTCATTGCGGAATCGTCGGCAATGACCGCGCGGATGAAGCTGCTCGATCGGCTCATGACCAAGACCAGCGCACGCCCATACCACTCTTGAGAACGGACGCTGCAAGGCTACTACAATCACTTGCTCGTCGTATATCTCTCCTACAATGGAATACGTAGGGTTTCTCCAACACGCACCTGTATTCGATCGACCCAAACTTGCAACTTCGTTTGCCATCCGGGCTCCCACGATGCGCTGAAACTTTACTGTGTCGCATGAGGTTGGGCGTGGCAATTACGAATTCGTACTCTCGTCTCCTTGGAATGGCGAGCACTTCAAAATGCAACATCTGCGCCTTGTTGTGGTCTGGGTCCTGTGGGTCTCGTCGTTGGTAGCTGGCTCCCATCGGACTCGTCCCTTATAGCGAGAAGCAATGCTTATATGGGAAAACAGAGAACAGACGTTTATTTACATTAGAGAGAGGTCAATAAGAAAGTTTAGATATATAGTGGCGTTCTTCGTACATGGCGAGCTCTCCACTCGAAAAAGCACACCGAATGAGCCGTGGGGGCTCATTATAAAGGGTCTGTCCTCCCCAGATCCCTAGATCGGGGACCGCGTACAGATGGCACCGTCCAATCACGGACCACACCTTACCCGCGAGGGTGACGAGCACGCACGGTCCACGCGAACGTTCAAAACTGAAGCGTGGTCACCGCACGGCCATGTGGCACGAACGCGGCTCCCCCCCCGTCAAGGTGTGTCGCTGGGCGAGGGGTCTGGAGTTGATGACTGCATCCATCGAAAGGGCCGCCGTAAACAAGCTTCAAAGGGTGCCGAACGACTCGTTCAATTAGCGGGACGATTCCCGGCCGCCGCCGCCGCCGTCATCTTCCAAAGAAGAAGCTGCACCGGTGGTCTCCCGAACTGCTCACGGCGCCGCGGCGGCAGGACGCCGCACCCTCCGGCCAGGTGGGAACAATACATGGCGGACACAGGCCGCCAACCCGTTTGGCGACTCAAAAGGAACATCAAAAGGAACGCCGATCCATTGTCAGACCTGGCGCCGGTCCTAACAGCCTCTCCGCCGGGGAAAGAAGATCCCGAGGTGCAGTGGCCAGCAGGTACTGTGCAGCGGGATCTGTATTGCAGCTTGTCGGCTCTTCCTCTATTATTTTTGTCCCGAACACTGGATCCGATGATCATTGACCAAGAGGGCGTTGCTCGCAGGGATGAGGGGACCCCCCTCCACCATATTTTCCGCCCACCACAAATGAGGAACTGCGGAAACTGCGCCGAAAGCACACCCACACACAAGCAAGCACACGGCAATTCCCTACTCAGAATCACCAGACTTAGATTCACCTGTGGAAGTCATTTCCTTCTACCTCAACTTTATTCCTGTGGCCCCCCGCCGAGTCGCAACACCACATCAGCCACTTTTGAAGACATTAAACAAAACACTTGACACATGTTTGGATAAATACAGAAAACTAGTGGGCCTCAAATCGAGGATAGAAAGCAGAAAATCGTTTTGAAGCCCTCGGGGTACTAGGGACAACGACTCAGACCATCTGCGTTGCTGTTGAGTTTACCCTTCTTGTAATGGATATCAAAGGTGTATTGTTGAAGAGCTAAGCTCCAGCGCAAAAGACGGCCGTTTTTCGATGACATGGACTGTAGCCATGTGAGGGGACAGTGGTCAGTCTCTATTGTGAACCTAGAACCGGCGATGTAGCAAGCTAGCTTCTGCACAGCCCAAACAACGCAGGCACATTCCTTTTCTGAGGCACTGTATGCTTCCTCACGAACAGAAAGCTTTCTACTGGCATACAGTACAGGGTGTTCCTGGTCGTTCTCTCCCCTCTGACAAAGCACGACACCCATACCCCGGTCGCTGGCGTCACACTGAAGAATGAACGGCTTAGAGTAGTCAGGCGCGCTCAACACTGGCTGACTTTTTAGTGCCTTCTTTAGCGTAGAAAATGCATGTTCCTTGGCCCCATCCCATTTTACGGTCTGGGGTTCAGTCTTTCTAAGAGCGTCTGTCAAGGAACTTGCAATGTCAGAGTAACGCGGGATATACCTTTGATAATAACCGGCCAATCCAAGAAACGACCGAATGTCTTTCTTGGTTCGTGGTTGGGGAAAGTTGTCTATTGCGGCCAGCTTTACTTCTGACGGCCGGCGGTAGCCTTGGCCTATTACATGCCCTAGATAAGCTACCTCAGCGCGCCCCAATTGGCATTTCGCAACCTTCACTGTTAAGCCGGCCTCACGCAGACGACATAGCACAGCTCGCAAGTGTTTCATGTGGTCTATCCAGGAAGAAGAAAAAATAGCAATATCATCTAGGTACGGGAGGGCAAAGTCCTCCATACCCTGTAACACTTTGTCCATTAGGCCAGAAAAGCAATAAGGGGCATTCTTTAATCCAAAACTAAGGACCTTCGGCCGAAATGTTCCCATCGGGGAAATAAACGCCGCAAGCCTACTAGCCCTTTCAGTGAGAGGCACCTGCCAGTATCCCCTGACTAAATCCAAAGTCGAGATGAAATTGGCACTGCTGACTTGCTCAAGCCTTTCCTCAATATGCGGAATTGGATAAGTTTGGTCCTTTGTAATCGAGTTGAGCCTCCGATAGTCAATACACGGTCGCGGCTCTTTCCCTGGGACCTCAACCAAGATCAGAGGCGAGGTGTAATCACTCTCTCCTGGCTCGATCACTCCTAGCTCGAGCATTCGGTTTATCTCCGCGGCCATTATTTCCCGTTGCCTCGGGGAAACGCGGTAAGCTTTAGAACGAATTGGTTCCGAAGATGTCAGCTCAATATCATGAACTAGGGCTTTGGTTCTGCCAGGTGTGTCTGAAAATGTTTCTTTAAAGTCAAACAATAGTTCCTTCAGTTCCGCTTTCTGATCTGGCTCCAACTCCGCCTGCTCTACCAGGTTACTAATAGTCTCGCCAATGTCTTTGTTTTCTGTTGTTAACTCCGGGAAATCAATAGGCATTTCTTCCGGTTGATTGAGCGACATGTTTACAACGGCATGCCTCTGCTGGTACGGTTTGAGCAGATTAGTGTGGTACACCTGTTGCGTTTTACGCCTTCCCAGTCCAGTAACCAAGTAATTTGTGTCTGACAATTTCTGAACTACCTCAACAGGTCCCTCCCACTGGACCTGAAGTTTATTCTTCAGTGAGGGTTTCAGTATCATCACTTTTTCCCCTACTCGAAAGCTTCGCGTCCGGGCTGTCTTGTCATAATAGCGCTTAGCGTTGTTTTGAGCTCTGCGCATTTCCTGCTCCGCTAGTTCTTGAGCTGCGTGAAGTCGGTCTAACAGCTCAAGCACGTATGCTACTACCGAAGGGTCGTCCGCCCGGCCCTCCCAAGATTCTCGAACAATGCGAAGTGGGGAGCGAAGAGCACGTCCGTAAACAAGCTCCGCAGGCGAAAACCCTGTTGATTCTTGAGGAGCGATCCGAAGCGCGAACATAGCTGCGGGCAAGCAAGCCTCCCAATCCTCTTTTTGCTCATAACAAAGGGCGCGTAGCAGCCGTTTCATGACTGAATGTACCTTTTCTACAGCATTTGACTGAGGGTGGTACACTGAACTGTGGATGATTTTAACGCCACACTTTTCTAGAATGTCGAGGTTAGTGCACTTGTAAAAACAGATCCCTGGTCGGACTGAATTTCTGCGGGGAAGCCTACACGTGCAAAGATAGATAAAAGCGCTTTAAACTACCTCCTCCGAGCTGAGCTCCTTTAACGGTACTGCTTCCGGGAATTTCGTGGCCGGGCAGAGCACTGTGAGTATGTGCCGGTACCCGGACTGCGTTACAGGAAGTGGACCCACTGTGTCTATAACTAGCCTGCGAAACGGTTCTGTGATAATGGGGACCAGCTTCATAGGTGCTTTAGCCTTATCCCCTGGCTTGCCAACGCGTTGGCACGTGTCGCAGCTTCTTACAAATGCCTCCACCTCCCGAAAGCAGCCGGGCCAGTAAAACTCCCGTAACAAACATTCTTTTGTTTTTTTGATGCCGAGATGCCCTGACCACAAACCTCCGTGGACCAGGTGCAGCAGCTCCTTGCGGAAAGGATACGGTACGACTAGCTGATTAAACCGAACTCCTTTTCGACTCGTGTACTTTCTGTACAAGACGCCCCCCTTCTTGGTGAACTGAATGTTTTGCTTAGCCACCCCTTCCTTCGCGTCTGGCGTTAAGTTACGGAGAGTGGAGTCATTTTCCTGTTCCACTATCAGTTCTGTAGGACTTACATTTAACAGCTTTATAGTGCATTCTACTTCTCGAGATGCCTCGGATTCATCCGGTTTCTTACATCTTTCTTTAGATATTGTGTTTTGAGGCTCCATTATAGGGCGGTCCAGTTTCGTGCCAGGTAAAGAAGGCTCTGCCGCTGAAGCTGTTTCGTCTGCCACCGGATCTTTACAAACTGTCTGAGCGGCGAGCTCCCTTGCTTTGGATCGAGTTAAGGCCTGTACGATACCCTCACTGAACCCAATTCCTTTTTGTCGCAGCAAGTACTCTGATTTATTTGAGAACAAATACGGGTATTGCACTGGGAGATGTGCCGAAACGGCAGCTTCAGTGTCTAGAACACCGAAAGGGCCTTCGATGCGGACTCTTGCTACTGGGAGACATGCACTGTTTGTCTCTACTGCTTGTCTTATCCACGCGCATTCTCCTGTAAACTGACTCTCCTCGACATAGGACGGGTGCACTACATCCATAGTGGCGGCCGAATCGCGGAGCACGCGGCACGGTTGGCCATTCACGACTAGGTCTCGGATGTATGGTTCTAGCAATTTCATGTTTTCGTCATTACTACAGAGTGACATTAACACAACTTTCGGGTTCTTACAACCCAAAGAAATATGCCCCGTCTGTTGGCAGTTATAGCAAACTATCGGCTTCTTGGCCTCGAACGCCTTTTTCTGTTGCCCTTCCGCCCTTTTCTCGGGTGCTTCTTCCTTTCTCTTGTTTTTCTCATCACCGCTTCCTTTGGAGTCTAAACCCTCCTTCGGCATATACCGACCCGACTTTGTCCATCGCGGAGGCCTGTCGGCCCGATATTTACTAATCTCCCTCCTAGGGACATCCTTGCCTTCGAGGGCACGGCGATTTACGTACTCCTCTGCGAGCTCTGCCGCTCTCGTGATAGTATCTACTCCTTGTCTATCCTGAACCCAGTACCTAATGTTTTCAGGTAGACGCCGAAAGAATTGTTCCAACGCAAAACACTGCAGAGTCTTTTCCGCGTCGCCAAGCGCACCCTCCTCTCTAAGCCATTCCTCCAGATTTACCTTTAAGGTGTACGCAAACTCTGGGTATGACTCGTCTTTGGCTTTCTCGATCTCACGAAATTTTCGCCTGAACGCCTCCGCTGACAGTCTGTACTTTTTGAGCAGACTCGCTTTGACTCTGTCATAGTCGTCTGCGTCTTCTTTACCCATACGGGCTATAATGTCAGCTACTTCACACGGCAGCAGCGTAAGCAAGCGCTGGGGCCACGTGTTTTTAGCAAAATTTTCCCTCTCGCACGTGCGCTCAAAGTGCACCAGAAAAAGACCCATGTCCCCTCCTACCGCGTAGGATGGCATCAAATCTGTCATTCGGCGCTCTCTTTCTCGTGCCACTGCGCTAGCTCCGTTCATTGATTGAGCCTTTGCTAGTTCAATTTCTAGGCGTTTCATTTCCATACGATCGATACGTTCTCTTTCCTCTTTCTCCTCACGACGTCTCTGTTCCTCTTTTTCCTCCCGGAGCCTCTGCTCCTCTTTTTCCTCACGGAGCCTCTGCTCCTCTTTCCTTTGCGTAATAGCCTCCAAGCATTCGCTCAGCTCATCGTCATCTGCCCCGATCTTCTCGATGGCGTCAATGATCTCCTGCTTTCTTTTCGTCTCGGCAATTACCTGGCCCAGCTCTCGGGCCAACTCTAACAACTCTGGCTTTTTTAGTCCCTTCAAATTCATGGCGGTCCTTGGTGCTGCTAACTCTTTTAACTAAACAACTTTGACGTACTATCAATACTTCCGTCAACCGTTACCAAATCACTGCTTTGTTTACAATCCTACGCAAAGCCTGGTGATATCTCAGCAAAGAAAAGCAGTGCACTCACCCTATGCAGTCATGAATTCGGACGCGTTCCTTCCCGTGTTGTCAGAGATGCCACGAAGCAGTTTTGTCCGACTCTAGGTCCTCCAGACAGCAGGTCTCAGCATTGCCTCCTGGTCGATGAGCTCGATCCCACCGCTGCCATCCAGTTGTTGTGGTCTGGGTCCTGTGGGTCTCGTCGTTGGTAGCTGGCTCCCATCGGACTCGTCCCTTATAGCGAGAAGCAATGCTTATATGGGAAAACAGAGAACAGACGTTTATTTACATTAGAGAGAGGTCAATAAGAAAGTTTAGATATATAGTGGCGTTCTTCGTACATGGCGAGCTCTCCACTCGAAAAAGCACACCGAATGAGCCGTGGGGGCTCATTATAAAGGGTCTGTCCTCCCCAGATCCCTAGATCGGGGACCGCGTACAGATGGCACCGTCCAATCACGGACCACACCTTACCCGCGAGGGTGACGAGCACGCACGGTCCACGCGAACGTTCAAAACTGAAGCGTGGTCACCGCACGGCCATGTGGCACGAACGCGGCTCCCCCCCCGTCAAGGTGTGTCGCTGGGCGAGGGGTCTGGAGTTGATGACTGCATCCATCGAAAGGGCCGCCGTAAACAAGCTTCAAAGGGTGCCGAACGACTCGTTCAATTAGCGGGACGATTCCCGGCCGCCGCCGCCGCCGTCATCTTCCAAAGAAGAAGCTGCACCGGTGGTCTCCCGAACTGCTCACGGCGCCGCGGCGGCAGGACGCCGCACCCTCCGGCCAGGTGGGAACAATACATGGCGGACACAGGCCGCCAACCCGTTTGGCGACTCAAAAGGAACATCAAAAGGAACGCCGATCCATTGTCAGACCTGGCGCCGGTCCTAACAGCCTGCGAGGAAACGCTTGAGCACATTCTATGTCATTGCCCAGCATACCAGACCGAACGACGTAATATGGAAGCCAAGCTCTGTCAGCTTGATTCACGGCCGATTACAGAACAGAAGATCCTGGGACCTTGGCCGACGGTTTCCCATACGCGCAAAGCCACGAAAGCCCTCTTGTACTTTTTAAGGACCACCAAACTTCACGACCGCTTGTGAAAGAACTGTGCGAGGCCATGCTGTGTAGTCTCGAGCTGACTATTCAAGCTTCTCTTTCTTACTCCTCTTCTATTCTGTCTCTTTTCGTTCTATTATTCTCCTTTTTCCCCACCCCAAGTGTAGGAAAGCCAACCGAGTCAAGCTTGGTTAACCTCCCTGCCTTTCCTCTCTATTTATCTCTCTCTCTCTCTCCATCAGCGCAGAGCGCACTCCAACTGCTGGACACTTTGAGTCTGGTGCTTGCAGCTCTAAGGTAAAACGATGGCCCGCAACATGTTATCCTTTCGAGAGGAGGTCAAGAACGCATCTGTCTTTCAGTGGAATGCCAGAGGACTTAGGGCACGTATGTCCGAGTTCCGGCAATATGTATTCACGAACCAGTTCTCCATAATTGTGATTTGTGAACCGAACCTGTCAGCTCAGATGAGACTGTCTGGATATGAGTGCTTTATGTCTTCTACCCACGGAGATCGCAGCAAGGTCGTTGTGTTCATACGGCGCGACTTAACTTATGTTCATCACTCTGTACCCCCTGACGAAGAAAACCAGTACGTTTGCGCAACAGTAAAAAAACAAGAAGACCACATTCACCATCATCGGAGCCTACGTACATCCATCAAGTCGTCTAGACCGTGAGCGCTTGCGCGGAATTTTGAATTCAACTCTCCAGCCATGGTTGATAACTGGCGACTTCAATGCCCACCACTACTTAAGGGGAAGCTCCAGGGTCCACACAAGAGGTAGACAGTTAGTGTCTTTCGCTTCTGAATGTGAACTTATCCTCGTGAATGACGGCAGCCCTACTTATATGCGCGGATCGGCCTATAACAGTTGCCTGGACCTCACTTTCGTCTCACGCTCGTTCGCCAGCAGAGTGCACTGGTTTTCGGATTTGGAAACAAGGGGTAGTGACCACATCCCGACATACCTGAAGATTGATGGCTTTCCAAGTCACAAGGCCTCCAGAGCCGTCCAGTGCACCGATTGGCAAAAATACAAGTTAATAATAGAAGACTATGTTGGTGCCTCACCTTTCAACCTTGAGGACGCAATAAAGAGTGCCCTACAGTCAACGACGCGTTCGCTTTCGGTGAGCTCATTTCGCTTTGATATGGACATTGATCTCGAGGAACTCCGAGCGATTCGTCGTCGTGTAGAACGACGTTATAGACGCACGAGGTCACTTGGTGATCAAAGAGTGGCGAGACGCACACGAAAGAAAATACAGCGTCGCATGAACAAGTTGGACAAGCAACGATGGGTATCTTTTTGCGAGTCTTTGGATTCCAGAAAGCCTCTGTCACTAATCTGGAGAACTGTCCCGGGTCTTCGTACAACCATTATTCAGCGCTACCCATTAAAATCTCTGGCACTTCACTTACGCTGCGAAGAGGTTGATTGTCACAGAACGAGCGCTAAAAAAAAAGAGCGCGCCGCCAAATCCTCGCGACAACGGGCGGTGGACACGCCGCGAGGTAAAAAGAAAAAAAAAAAGAAAGCAAACATCCAAGACTCCCGGGCGCGCGCTCTCCCCGCAGAAGCACGGCTTCGCAGACGAACCTCCTCACCCCACATCGGCGGCCTAGCAAAGCCGCGATCTTTCTAGAACGAAGGAAGCGGGGTCAGACCGAGTGACTCATTCTCCGGAGAGGGCATTCCAACCGTCTCGCCCTCTTCCCAGCTTTCGCTGCGTATCGCGCCGACGAAAGGACGAGAAAATTCTGGAAGGTGGCGCGGAACGTATTTAATCGAGCAGCCGAGACGAGAAAGCAGGAGGTGACGGAAGTTAACGCCAGAGCGCGTAGGAATTACGCCGTGGAGTCGGCGAAGTTTTTGGTCCGTAGGGACAGCTCGAGCTACAGGCAAGAGCGTGGGTTTACCGCTATCGAGCGAAGACGCGGGCAACAGCTGCGTGTGTGAAGCCGACGGATTTCCGGCGAAGAAGTTTGAAGCTTGGAGAGTGGCCTATTGAAGACGGGCGTTTTCCTGGAAGAGAAACTCCGGCGAGGTTTCCTGGAAGAGAAACTTCGAGAGCTGCGGAACGACAACAACGCTGGACTTTGAGTGAGTGATTCTCGGAAGAGTATCATTCGGACTTTTGTTCCAAGGACTTTGGACTGAATAGGTTTTCTATCTCTTTAGTCCTTAAGTGTCTTGGTTGTTCAATGCATGCGACTGCATTATAGTGCGTATCGTTGTCTGTGTCCGTTGTTTTGAGTGTGGCCGATTGTGTTGTGTAGTACGTTGATTGATTGGTTTGATTGGTGACATATTGTATGCAACTATTGTGGAGTGTGCATTTCTGTGTTTTGTTTTCGATCTGCGATTATTGAGAATATAATTTGTTTGTTTATCAACTCTCGACTCTGACTTGTTCTTTGGGCCACGGCCGGCGTCCGCTGGCGCACCAAAAGGACCACTTCAAAATTGTCCACGCTTTCGTGGTGCGGTTCGGGGGGCCGATACTTCGGCTCTTGGAATTAGCCCGGCGATTGCCTCCCTAATAAACGGGACAGGTGTGACAATTAATCTGGCGTCCGCGAAACAGGACCTTTTGGTGCACAGTGTGTCCAAAGTAGTGAGAAAGAGCCTCGAGTTGTTGATAGTGCTATCGGAACGATTTTGTGTGTTGTTCAGTGTTCTCGTTAACGAGTGCAGGGGAATGTTCCGATAGACCGATTTAGGCAGACACTTTTTGCACGCGGCAAGGTTGTATTTGCGAGTTGCGAGACACCATGGATCTCGAAAAGTTAGTTGCTCTTGGTGAAAAGATGGGTCTTTCTGGCGCCGAACTACGGAAGTGGGTCACCCAGAGGGAAAAAGAAGAAAAAGAGAGAGCCAAAGAAGAAAAAGCAGCCGAGCTGGAAAAAGAGAGGTTGGCGGCAGAGAGGGCGAAGGAAGAAAGAGAGCAGCAGTTGAAGTTGGAGTTGGAGAGAGAAAAGCTTGCAGCTGAAAGGGCGAAAGAAGAAAGAGAGCAGCAATTGAAGTTGGAGCTGGAGAGAGAGAAGTTGGCAGCCGAAAGGGCGAGAGAAGAAAGAGAAGCGAGGGAGCGCCAGCTGAAAGAAGAAAGAGAGGAAAGGGAGCGGCAGCGGCAGCACGAGATGGAACTCGAGCGGCTCCGTTTGCAACAGCGAAGTGAAACTCCCGTCCAAGCTAGAGTTGAAGGCAGCGAACGGGACGATCACGGCTTCCGCTTGAACCCAAGCAAGCTGCTCGTAGCGTTTGATGAAAGGAAGGACGACCTATACGCGTACCTCCACAGATTTGAGACGATTGCGAGGAGCCAGAATTGGCCGGAACAGCAATGGGCAACTGCTTTGAGTACTTGTTTGAGTGGTGAAGCGCTCAGTGTGTACGGTAGGCTGACGCCGACCGATGCAGCCAACTATGCAAAGGTGAAAGCTGCTTTGCTGAAGCGATTTAGATTTACCGTGGAAGGTTTCCGGGACAGATTTCGGACAGGAAAGCCAGCTGATGGGGAGACGGCTACGCAGTATGCCGCGCGACTTTGCCATTATTTCGACAGATGGATTGAACTTTCAGGGACAGCGCGGGAGTACGATGAGCTTAGAGAGCTGCTAATTAGAGAACAATTTCTTACTAGTTGCCACCCAAGTCTGTCACTGTATTTGAAAGAGAGAAAAGCTGAGTCATTTGAAGGAATGCTTGAATTGGCTGATCAATTCTTGGAAGCGCAAGGTGGCACTAATTTGGCCAAGGTCAAGAAGGATTGTCCCGATGATTCGAAGAAATTGGCTCCCGAAGAAAAGAAGCGTGCACCAGAGGGCATTCAGCGATGTTTTCTGTGTAACCGAGTGGGTCATCGCGCGAAAAACTGTCGAACGATCTTTACGAGCCCTACGGTAGTGAAATGTTTTAAGTGTGGTCAGGCTGGGCACAAAGCAGATGCATGTCGGAACGGAGTGAGTCAAACTCACCAGGTATCCTGTGTTCAAGCGGCACCGAAATCTGATAATAATGCCGTCACCGACGGATTCGTAGAATTGAAAAATGGGGAGAAAATTCCTATTGTGGGTGCTGTAATGTCAAAACAGCCAACCGGTGTCACGAAGGGAATGCCAGCGCTGCCTGGAAAAGTTGCGGACAAAAAGGTTACTGTGTTAAGAGATACCGGCAGTTCCACTGTTATCGTGCGGAGAAATTTGGTACGGGAAAGTGAGTTGACAGGCAAAACAAAACCGGTTTGCCTAATTGACCGTACAGTTCGGATGCTTCCCGAAGCAGAAATTCAGGTTGAAACCCCGTACTTTCAGCGGGAAGGTTACTGCTTTATGCATGACGACCCCCCTGTATGACCTTGTCATCGGAAACATCGACGGGGCGCGAGGGCCAAGTGATCCAGAATGTTTGGGAGAAGACCCGAAGATAGAGCCCTCGCCAACACAGCGGCCGCGAGATACAGTGGAGGAGCATCCCGTGACGGATCTCACTAGAGCCCAAGGTGAAGCTGCGGCGCAAGAGACAGCGAAGGAGAAGACGATCGTGTCGAATAAGTTCACGGGCCGAGCAACTGGACTTACGTCGGCACGACCTCAACCGACCGACAGTGTAAAAGAGACGGAGTTGGCCAGCCGGGAAAAATGTAGAGGCATTGTCAAGCGGGTAAATAAACAGACAGGACCCGTCGAATGTAAGGACGCGTTAACGGTGTCGGAAGAGACAACGATGGCTGAGACGACGCCTCAGATATTGTCGTTGGAAAGGGCTCGCCGAAAAAGAACGTGGAAGCACAAGAAGAGATCGAGCGAGCACCGCAAAAAGGGGCGCAAGCGCTGTTCGAAGTACTCAAGATAGGTGCTCAGGTGGAATCAGAATGTGTTGGGCAGTGCTGAGTGCCATATGTTGTGTTAATGTTGTGTTATCCTGTGTCTCAAGTGTATGTCGAGCGAGTCAGTGTTCTGTGCGATGATGTGATGTATAGTGTTGTATAATTGTTGTAATGAGAAAACTTTGTACATTTGTATTATTGGGAATGTGTGGTGCAGTGTTGTACTCATGTGCTTGTGGTTGTGTTTTCCCGTGTGGTGTAATTGAATTACAATGTACAATTGTATTGAGTGATATATCGTGAATGTGAAGTGTCATGAGCGACGGATTGTGTTACAGCCTGTGAGAGTGTGTGGTGACTGTTCGCGCTCGTTTGTGTGGTTTGAATATTATGAGATAATATTCTTAAAGTGGGGGGCAGTGTCACAGAACGAGCGCTAAAAAAAAAGAGCGCGCCGCCAAATCCTCGCGACAACGGGCGGTGGAAACGCCGCGAGGTAAAACGAAAAAAAAAAGAAAGCAAACATCCAAGACTCCCGGGCGCGCGCTCTCCCCGCAGAAGCACGGCTTCGCAGACGAACCTCCTCACCCCACATCGGCGGCCTAGCAAAGCCGCGATCTTTCTAGAACGAAGGAAGCGGGGTCAGACCGAGTGACTCATTCTCCGGAGAGGGCATTCCAACCGTCTCGCCCTCTTCCCAGCTTTCGCTGCGTATCGCGCCGACGAAAGGACGAGAAAATTCTGGAAGGTGGCGCGGAACGTATTTAATCGAGCAGCCGAGACGAGAAAGCAGGAGGTGACGGAAGTTAACGCCAGAGCGCGTAGGAATTACGCCGTGGAGTCGGCGAAGTTTTTGGTCCGTAGGACAGCTCGAGCTACAGGCAAGAGCGTGGGTTTACCGCTATCGAGCGAAGACGCGGGCAACAGCTGCGTGTGTGAAGCCGACGGATTTCCGGCGAAGAAGTTTGAAGCTTGGAGAGTGGCCTATTGAAGACGGGCGTTTTCCTGGAAGAGAAACTCCGGCGAGGTTTCCTGGAGAGAAACTTCGAGAGCTGCGGAACGACAACAACGCTGGACTTTGAGTGAGTGATTCTCGGAAGAGTATCATTCGGACTTTTGTTCCAAGGACTTTGGACTGAATAGGTTTTCTATCTCTTTAGTCCTTAAGTGTCTTGGTTGTTCAATGCATGCGACTGCATTATAGTGCGTATCGTTGTCTGTGTCCGTTGTTTTGAGTGTGGCCGATTGTGTTGTGTAGTACGTTGATTGATTGGTTTGATTGGTGACATATTGTATGCAACTATTGTGGAGTGTGCATTTCTGTGTTTTGTTTTCGATCTGCGATTATTGAGAATATAATTTGTTTGTTTATCAACTCTCGACTCTGACTTGTTCTTTGGGCCACGGCCGGCGTCCGCTGGCGCACCAAAAAGGACCACTTCAAAATTGTCCACGCTTTCGTGGTGCGGTTCGGGGGGCCGATACTTCGGCTCTTGGAATTAGCCCGGCGATTGCCTCCCTAATAAACGGGACAGGTGTGAC
>WOVY01005611.1:0-10291 GCA_013436015.1 Rhipicephalus annulatus
TTTTCATTTATTGATCATGCTCATCCTGCTAAGTTGCCATCGGTCGGGGACTTGACCATCGAATATTATCTTGCTCCTGCTTATCTCAAAGCCTGCTTTGACTTCGGGCCTAATGTTTATATCAGCATAATTGGAATGCTGCCATCTGGGCCTGCTGATGTACTACTAGAAACCCTCTTCTCAGCCCTTTCACACTCTCGTTGTGAAAATGTAGCCATTGCGCCACTTGATTCATCCTTGTCTATTGTGGTGCATGAAGCACTTCTTTGTTGAAGTTTTTCTTGGCACTGGCTATTGACACTGGCTAACAGCGCAGGCAGCGGTGATGTTTGCCGATACCCAAAAGACTACGTCGAGCCTGCTCGTTCAGGTTAAGAGTGCGTGCATATGCTAGCCGTGTGTGGTGAAGTGCGGGAGGATGAAGTATGTCAGTGACGAAGTGCGTTAAACCACGTGCGGTTTCACGTGCGTTGTGCTATCAGTTCTGCCCCATGCCACCCGAAGCATTCATAAGCCGTTGCGAGGGCATAGATGGGAGCCACTCTATAATTTAACCCTACGTTGTTCACCCGCATCCAGGCGGCTGTCTGGTTACTTTGGTATGCAATAAAGGCATGTTGTTCGATCGGCTGCATTCCTTCAATGCGGCATGCATGACCGACAACAGGAGCCGTGCATCACAGCTACGCAACAAGTGCACAAATCATAACTTTTTTTTATACCTTTAACATGATAGGGCTACTGCAAATTCATCATTAAAGAAAATAATGAATAAAAAATGAGACTTCTCTACGATTTCACGTGACGGGCTCACAGACCTCTGCTACATCAAAGAACGTGTTTAAAGCATGACGCTAAACCAATTATTAGAGAGAGAATACTGGCAACAACCTAAACCCTTTACTGGAGCCGCAGTAAAAGAAGATGATTTCTGCCAATCGCAGCTATTCCTAAAAGCCTTGACACTCATTTTGGTAAAACCGAAACAGAATATATTTACAATTTCAAAAGCCTAACGCAGGGAAGTAACGATGGCATGTCTATCCTGCAAAATACTTGTGTAGCTTCAAAAAATATGTCTCTTAAGAAAAAACTTTCTCTATCGTTGGTTCTTTTTTTATTAGCAATCCTTTTTATTAGCAACGGCATGAGTAGGTTTATCGCCAGATGATTTGCAGCAACTGTTCGCATAATTTGGCTGCGAAGTTTCAGGGTCATGAGAAGGTATTGTCCTGCCATAGCACAGAAAAACTGCGAAAGTCATAACTGTCTTGAGCGACCGACAAAGTAATTCTAAGTAGACACCTTAGCATCCTTCATGTCTATCAAGGGCTGTGACAGCTGCAAAACGTTTTAATTATCAAAACTGCAGTTGTAAATATTTGGATCCCGAGTTCAAAACACCAGAAGGAAACTACTACTACAAAAAAGCGCTTTTGTACGGCGCGCGACCTTTTATACTGACACTTGGCGTTAATAAGCAACAGCAGGAAAAAATGTTGCGGAGCTACACTCCTAACAATTCTTTTCTAATTAAATGACTGGCAGCACGTTCGAAAAGTGCATAAGGACAAATACTATGTATTTGCAATTTGCCACACATTTGTGGCCTCAGCCACTATGATGTCCCTCTAAATGCATTAACACCTCATAGACTAAATTATTTTATTCATAATCACCTTTTTGAGATCATTGTTCATAAAGCTCTGACATCACTTGCCATGGCAGACGGGCCTGTCCGCCACCTTCTAGGGAGGGGGATGATAATTATTGGTTGAGATGACGGACGTGCAGTACGTCATATGAAGCACACCGCAAAGAAGCTTCGAGGTGTTTGCGTGGCCATTTAGTACGTGAGGTCACACAAATTATGGGTAACACAGTGGGACTGACAACGAGAAACCAGATTTTACGATTGGTGCACGTAATGTGGCTTCCAAAACATGACGCCGTTAACCGCACAGAAAGTATCGGCGAGGAGAGCTTCGAGGGGTTTTTACAGAGCATAATTTAGTTTACTACATATTCAAAATGTCACAGTTCTAACGGTTTCGTCACTTCTGAACTTTGGCACTGGTACTCTGAACCTATATTTACTCGTACGGTAACATCAAAGCAGCATCGCAATATTGACTGACGCGTCAAGAGCGGATTTCACCGAGGCATATAGCCGTATCGTGGTCTGACATATTAACTTAAACAACAATGAAGTGCGCTGTACTAAGCTTCTCGTAGAACATGAACTGAAAAGACGTCCTGTATTGTATTAATGCGTAAACAGTGGTCCTGGCAAAAGAAGCTGGCTGGCAGCCCTGCTGTTTAGGAAGGTGCCTTGAGGCAGAGAACTAGGACGTCAATAGTTGATTACTCTGTTAGCTTTTTGGCTGAGGACTTGTTTGAACAATCAGTAAGAATGGCACATACCTGCCTCGATCAAGCTGAGTGAGAGCCCGAGACCAGCAGTCTGTCTACCTTGTGTCATTCTTTAGATAAATCCTCAAGGAGGGGACCAATTCTACCGTGCTTTCCAGTAGTTGCTCATTGACTGCTACACGATACCGCAGGCCTCCGCTCATCGCAGTCTTTGGAGGCACAGCACTGAAAACTCTACTGAAAATTGCCATTTATTTCCTGGCAAAGCCCGTTTACCAAACTCGTAAACTAGCCGTAGCTATCACAAGGCTCCACTGTCGGGTACCAAATCCAAATTTCTACAAACACACAGGCTGCCCTGGCACATTCGCCCGTGTGCACGCTCTGTGGTGAACTAAAAAACAAGATCATTTATTTTGACCTGCAAATGGTTTAGGGAGGAGAAAGAAGAAGCTAAAGGGAGAAGGCTGTGTAAATGGTGGCTTTCGATTTTGAGAATGGTTTGTTCCAGTTTACTTTGTTGTTTAAAGTATTATTTGTTAACAACGAGTGCATAGAACGAGTACTATGCCGACAGCAGCTTTTTAGCTGTTGGATGGACGTTTGGACTTTCATTCGCGTTCGCCCGACCCCGCTGACAGTAAGGTAAGCCTAACCGAACCAGAGCAAACCCCGGCAACCATGCAATCTTTGCGGCTATTTGCTGCTAGGGGAAACAATATGGCAATTATCTACGAATATCATGTAAGTGACTTTGGAAGGAGAAGATTTACTCTACTTACTCCCGGAGATGTTTTCGAAAGGTCGTGGGGCTGGCCAGGCTCTCGTCGGGCAAGACGCCGCGTCTAACGAGGCCTACAATCACCATGAAGGTCGTGAGACAAAAACAGTAGAATCGTAACGCATGATGTCACAGAGTCTGCTGGAGAGTGGCAGAATATGAGAGAAAGTTACGAGGAATGGTGTTCAAGGCAACGTGAATGATGCCCTCCGCTTTTAAAAAGACGCAAAGATCGTACTTAGACGGAGGGGATGTCGGGGTTTGACGACCGTGGGTACATCAACAATAAAGGCGTTAGGGTATTGACGAAGCCAAGGCCACCAGTGACGTCCCGATCTTCCTGAACGTGCAGGAGAATATTGTTATTGTCAGCCACAAGAGACAGGAGTACGCGTCAAGGTATACCAGAAAAGTTAATCTATACCGGAGGCGAGCAAAATACATAAAGTCCAACGGTTATTAGGCCGCCGCGCTTCGACGTGAAAAACGGGTAATCAGAGGCATTTGGCTGAGTGACAGCCCAATTAACCTAGAAAGAAACATCGTGAATTCAAAGAACTCCTTGCAGAAGCGTATCCAGGGGGTAGCACACCGTGCACGTGCACCCCTTCTCCCCGAATTTTTTTTGCCACAGCATGGAGAGCGAAAGTGGCCATTTCAGGGAGGTGCCTCTCCCGAAACCATTGGTGGTGCTCCCCCCCCTTCCCCACACGAAAAAATTCTGGTATACCGCGTCTGAACCCCTTGGCTTTAGGGCCGTAGCGAATCAAGAATACTGGCACCATTACTGTGCTTATTCGATGGTTTAAAAGCGCCGAATTTTGTGAATTACAGCCTGTGTAGTACGATTGCTTTCTGGTATCGAAAGCAAGGTGGACGACTGCCAAAAAGTTGTTTCGCGAACTAATAGAGGAGTGGTCTGAGCGAGAATTAAGCTTCATCTCGAACACCGGATGGGGCAGATAAGAGACGACATCCAGGCTACCAATAAGGAAGTCATTACGGACCTATCTGCACAGAAGATGGACAGCAGACTGGCTAATGTTCTCTAAGCCAAGCAGTCTTTTCCTGGGCAGGTGGAAAGGGCAGCGCCTAAATCACAGGCTTCGCGAGAAGGATTGTCCGAGATGAACTGAAGCATAGAAGCACACTCTAAGGTTCTCTTTAAAGAACAATAAGACATATTCGCAAATCGGTACACGGAAAGATGCGCAGGGCAGGCCCTTGGAACCTTTATATCACTTGTTGAATGACACCAACAACTAATCGAGCTGGAGGTGCACGATTACTCACACACTTCATGCAGCTAAGCGAGAATCTTCGGGCGAATATTCAGCTACTGGCAGAACTGGTTGGGAAGTAACAGCTAATCGCTGCCGGCCCGCCCCTGCAACTCTCTTCTACGAGAGGGTGCTAATCCTGAAGTGGAGACAGAATTTGGAAGCGAGGACATGGGCAGGCATTGCATCAACTAAACAGCAGGTAGGCCGCGGGTCCTAATAAGATCTCCAACACGGCTTCAAGAAACCTTGATGGCAGGTCGGTCTTGTAGCTGACTGATATCATCAACCAGGTGTGCAAAAGTGGTAGTGTCCAGAGACGTGGAAGATGGCCACCACCATCCTCATCCCCAAGCCAGGCAAACCTCCCTGTCTCGACAACCTCTGGCCCACCACCCTGACATCATGCGTAGGTAAGTGTGCCGAACATGGTATCTTGAAGAGAGTTACCCAGATCCTGGAGGAACGCCACGTTTATCCCCACAATATGATTGAATTCAGAGCGCACCTCTCGACGCAAGATACCGTAAAGCTAACCAAATATCAAGTTAGTAACAGGAGCACAAGGGACATAAGAATTATAATGCGACTGGACTTAGAGAGGGAATTTCACGACGTTCTCCACCACTTCGTGCTGAGTCATATAGCTTGAGCCTTGGGCTTGGCAAGCGCTTCCACGACTACACAAAAACATTTCTGACTGGCATAGAGGCTGTCCACCCAAGCATAACGACGGTAGAAGACGCACCAGGCAAAGTGCCTCAGAAACATGCCGGGGACTGCTGCTTTGTCGATGCGGCCCGATATCCTGAGAGGAAGCGTATGCAGAAGTGAGCATCAACCACGAGGGCAGTATAATCAACTCGACTACGGTCCGGACGACGGTGGCTGAAATAGCAGAGCAAGTGGTGATTACGTTTGCCTTGCTGGATAACAGAAGGTCCGCAGGTTACAGCGACTGGAGATCAGCGGTCCAAGCATTTGTCAAGGAAACAATATGAAAAGCAGCTTTGTGAATCTTTAGGAAGAAATACATCGAGCCACAGACACTCCTTAAGTTCCCAGCTCATATGGGACGCATGAAGGGAGCCCCACCTAACCACAACGAGTCAACCCACATAGCTGCGCGAACACTAGTAAACCGCCGAGCAACTGGGGGGCGCGGCGCTGATGTTTTTGAGTAATGTGACCCTTTCATCTTGTATAATGAACTGACAAAATATTTTACGTGGTGCGGAGACAGTACCCCCCACAACACAGAAAACTAAGCAGACCTCAGGCTTTGACAATAGGGCTTCATCATGTGGCATAACCTAACCCTGTGCTATTGAACAAAATTTATCCCGACATACAGCCAACTAATACATGTTCCTTTGGCGACGATATAGCTAACTTGGAAACTACAAACTGGCGGTGCCCCGCGTTACGTTGTTGCGAAGTCAACACGCTGTTCAAATGGGAGTGGTGCTATTGCAAGCTTCGAACTCGAACAACAGTTACGGGCAGTTAGGACGGCGCAGCATAGAGACTTAGCCTTTGTGTTCAGACATGGCAGCGGCCCGCAACATGCTAAAACACGTTCCGAAGTACCAAGAATCCACTCATGCAGGCAGTTTATTGCAGTACAAAAAACCTAAATAAATATACCTTTACGACTTATTGGAAGAGGTTTGTTTGTGGCTGAAAGTTTGTCTGAATTCTCTAATGTAAAGGCATACGTGGCTATCAAGGACTATATTATTAAAACTAATCAGCCCTCAAATTATTCAGTGTTATTATTCTAACCTGTCTACACCATTAAATACGCATCAAAATTGGTTTTTGCTCTAAGTAAGAATTTTTTCACTTTTTTCGTCTTTCTTTCATTCAAATATATGCAATAGATCAATCCCATGCTTCTTTTGTAAATTTGTATCTTATTATTATATAGGCTGCATTACTCATAACCTGAATATTGCTTTCTGAAACCACACAATTCTTGGCCAATCCCCTCAGTGGGTATGCGCCACAGAAAATAGATGAACAAGAACAAAGATTGTTAAACTTATTCTCGTATCAGAACTCGACATCTAATTAATCCTTTTACAAAAATAGTCTTTACCTTATTGGAGGAAAATGTTTTAAGCTTCGGTGCCTCAGGTTTGGGATACTGCCTCAAGGATGCCTTTGATGCCATGTGTATTTCATCATAGCTACTCAGAGTACCTTTTTATTCAAGTGTTTAAATTCTTCGTCATTTCGCGTAAGTTAAAACGTAAGTTTTCAAAACTATTGCCGTCACGTTAATATGGCAGTCTGAAATACAGGCTCAAAGCTTATTACTTGTAGTTAAATTGAATAATTCACGTTTATTTTGCCATTTCACTCTTTGTTTAGGGTTTTTAAATTTCATAGCTTACCTAAAGTAACATGTAACGGTCTCTACGTTGCATTCTTGGCCAATCTTCCAAAATGGATGCATGCCATGTATCTAGAAAAGCAAAGCAAAGCAAAAATTATTCTCATGAGAAGTGAGTCACATTAGTCGAACAATGTTACCCTCACACATAAAAGTTGGTTTACCCCAACCTAAAGGCTTGATCACGGAGAACGCAGACAGATGGATATATATTATATATATATATATATATATATATATATATATATATATATATATATAGTCTAGTAGATCCTCCGTGAGCGGTCACAACGTGGTTTATTTCGACGTTTTCGGCCTAGAGTCTGGCCTTCATCAGGATAAATATACAGTTTGTCTGTGCTCAGCTTTATACAATCTCAAATCAGAGGGCAAGGAAGAGGGAAAAAAGGAAAAAAAAGAAAAGAAAAGGAAAGAAAAAAAGAAAAATATTACACGGTGGACGCCCCTCGGGTGCCCCCCTTCCACTTTTCCCTCCACTTCCCCCCATCTCTCTCCCCCCTCTCTCCTTCACCTTTCTTATGTCAGGGGTCTGTGTATGTTTCCGTTCACTAGCGCATTCCTCCCGATCAGACGGCCCCTCCTGGCACTGGCGGTTCGGTGTGGGGCAAAAAAGAGCTTTTCAGGAAGTCCTAAGCTTTAACTACTCGGGTCCCGTAAACAATTCGTCGTAGAAGGACGGGGGCCGCGTATTGTGGCAGAGGCTGGTCAGCGGGCATTTTAGGAAGTTCTAAGCCTTAACTACTACTCCGCGCCTGTCAACATTTCGTCGTAAAAATAGGGGTGCCCCGTATTGCGGTAGGCTGTGCAAGCGCGTGCAATGCGAATTCCTGCCCGCTTCTAAATTACGCGTGTCGTGGGGGCCTCCCGGCTGTGCACATGGTTGCTGTTGGGCATGTCGTGCATGGCACAATTGATTGGGTAGTAAAATAAAACAGAAAACAGACGACAGCTGCACTTAGGAAGAGTAGTTACACTTGGAATTGTTTTAGGTTGTCCAGTGCCCTTCGCAGCTGCAGTGCCGTGAACTCAGTTACTATTTTCATTGTTGCCGTTATTGTTTTCTAATGCTTTAATTGCTGCAAGTGTACCGGGATTCTCATTTATTCCTCTATCGAGGGTGTTAAATCGGTGGATAAGGTATGACTCTCGTTGTTCACGTTCTCGATTTGATTTAAATCCCGTCTCTAAGAGCGTTACTGATAGTTTGTCGAATGCATGGTCGGGAAGATTGAGATGTTTTGATAGAGGTAGACTTGGGCTGATTTCGCATGGGCTCTGTGATTATTGAAGCGAATCCTAAATGGTGTTTCTGTTTGTCCAATGTACTGCATACCACACACGTTGCATTCGAGTAGGTACACCACATTAGAGGAATCGCATGTTAGGTTTCCTCGTATGTTAATCGAAAACTTGGATTGCGTGCTGGTTGCTTTGTCTGTTTCTCGCATCGCCTTACATACAAGACATCGTGGCTTTAAGCAAGGGCGGCATGAATTATTGGGGGGTGATGTGTTAATTTGGGAGTGGACAAGGGTGTCTTTGAGGTTACGTGGTCGTCGGTAAACGACGCCTGGAGCGGATGGGAATGCGCGTTTCAGACGTTCACTTTGTTCCAGAATGTTGTAATGTCGTTTAAGGATTTTGTTTACATTGGGAAGTTTGTGCTGTAAGTCAAGCAGAGGTTTGTTCGTTGTGGGTCTTCTCGTGGTGGTCGCTTCATAAGTAAGTCTTCACGCTTTAGTTTTCTCGCTTTTTGAACAGCGTCATTAATTACATGTGGGGGGTATTTTTGTTGCTCGAGCATAAGTTTTAGCCTCTGTGAGCTCGTGTCAAAGTCAGCGTCTCTAGAGCAGATTCGCTTAAACCGGTGAGCCTGGCTGTATGGAATACTGTTTTTACAGTGGCGTGGGTGATCGCTTTGGTAATGAAGGTATTGTTGTCGATCCGTTGGTTTGCGATATAGGGTTGTAGAGAGCCTCTCTTCGTCTATCGTTATGGTAACATCAAGAAAATTTACGGTAACTTGCGAGTATGTGTGTGTGAAGTGTATGTTCGGATGTACAGCATTGTAAGTGTCTATAAAGCTGAGAAGTTCGTCCTCGCTGTGGGTCCAAATAAGAAAGATGTCGTCTATGTATCTTCTGTATAACATTGGTTTCAAGGAACTTTGTGCAAGAAATTCAGATTCTAGCTTTCCCATAAATATGTTGGCATAATTAGGTGCCATTTTGGTGCCCATAGCGGTCCCGCTGATTTGTCGAAAATACTCTTGGTTAAACTCGAATGAATTTAATTCGAGGACCATCCTCGTCAATGTTGCAATGGCCGAGAAATCTGGGGTGTTAGATTGTCTATGGTTTGTGTACATGTTTTGTAATGCAGCTATGCCGTCATCGTGAGGAATATTTGTATATAATGAAGAGACATCAAGAGTAACCAAGTACGAGTTTTTCGGCACCCAGATACCCGCAATGTCTCGAAGAAAATGTGTGGTGTCTTTTATGTACGAAGCGAGGGTGCATGGAATGTGGCTTATTAGTTTGTCCACGTACCCTGATATGGGTTCAGTTATTGTACCGATGCCTGATATGATTGGTCGACCTGGGTTACCGGGTTTATGAATTTTGGGAGGATATAGAAGCGACCTGGACGAGGGTATGCTGCTTGCATCAGTTTGTGGTCAGTGTTGGTTATCTTTTCTGCGTCCAACAGTTTCTTTAGTTCTGTTGATACGATACGTTTGTATTCGTCTGTCGGATCACCTGGGAGGCGTTCGTAAAATCTTGAGTCGTCTAGTTGGCGGTATGCTTCTTCTAGGTAGTTGGTTGTATTAAGGACTACATTGCTCCTCCTTTGTCAGCTGGTTTGATTGTTATGTCTGTCCTAGATGCCAAATTTTCATACTTATTTTTTCAGATTTTGTCAATTTTCTCGGTTTCCTTTCTGTCTGTGGTATTCGTGTACTATATCTTTCTGTACTGCGGTGATATAAAGGTCCAAGCACTTGTCTCGATTACTGTTCGGTGTCCAATCATTTGATTTACGACGGTGAATTGTTTCGTGGTTAGAAGGCCTATCCAAGAAATATTCGCGCAACCTTAAGCTCGAGCGAAGTTGTCGAGGTCTCGGAGTAAGTGGAATTCATCGAAAAATTTTGTGGTCGGGCAGAAGCTTAGTCCCTTAGATAGCAGTTTTACTTCGTCAGGTGACAAGCTCGTGTCCGATAAAGTTACACACCACAGTGTCACACGGTGTGTTCCTAGATGGGTGCTCGTTTGTACCATTAGTGTTTTCCTGGGTGGTGGTGTTGTAATGATAAGGCACTGTATCAGGGAACACGGGTTTGGGCACATGGTCTCTTTCGAGTTTATGAATTTTTGTGGTCCTGATGGCTTGGTATTTATTCTGCTCAAATTCTGTTAATCGCGTGATTTCTTC
>WOVY01005612.1:0-43460 GCA_013436015.1 Rhipicephalus annulatus
GTCGTCAATGCAGCACCACCTCCGGGGGCTGCATTCTCAGTTTTCCGAGACAACGCGGCCGGAAGCCACGGGGGACGAGAAGCGCCGTGGATGCGGCGAACGGGACGATGGACGACGTGTTTGCGGCGATCGAGACTGGTGCCCACGTGGTGAAGGCGAGCGGCTGTACCAAGTGTTCCGAGAATGGTCATGGCATTGGGCTCTTCGGCAGGTGGAAAGGTGCGGGCGGTATCGTCGAAACGGGTCATATTGGTCGTTGCGCGATGTGCCGAGGACCATGTGTGCGGCAGTAACGGGCAATATGTCCAACGCGGTGGCAGTTGAAACATATAGGGCGGTCATCTGCAGTTCGCCACTCAGCCGGGTTGCGAGTACGTGAGAAGACCGTCGGTCGGAGGAAGGGCATCACGAAAGGGCGTTCGCTGACCTCTAGGCGCGGTGACATGGCACACGGAATTGCACTCCGATGTTTTCAAGCTCCTGGCGCACGATGGCTTGAACAAGAGGAACAGTAACAGGAGTGGCATCGGTACTGCGCGAATAGAACGCCGAGGGCGCCATAGCTTCCAGTTCACGACGAACAATGCGTGTAAGGTCTCCCGGCGGCGATGCACGTTGTGGTGTTGACTGGTCCTCGCAAGTAGATGTTGCAGCGGTGTTTGGGAGTCGAGCGAATGTTTGTAGAATGCGGCGACTTTTCACTTGCTCGAACTGACGACACTCTTTGATGATCGCGTCTACGGTGGAACAGCCCTTGCACATCAGGAGATTGAACGCGTCGTCGGCAATCCCTTTCAGAACATGTCCCACCTTGTCACCTTCTGTCATGTCGCTTTCGGCCTTTCGGCAGAGGGCCAGCACGTCTTGAATGTAAGCGAGGTATGACTCCGTAGGGGATAGGGCACGGCAGGCCAATTCCTTTTTGGCGGCGATCTTCCGACTGGCGGTTTTGCCAAACACCTCTCGCATCTTTGCTTTGCATTGGTCCCAGCTTGTGAGTTCTTCTTCATTGTTCTCATACCACACCTTGGCCGTGCCTCTCAAATAGAACAGCACATTAGCCAACTGAAGTGTGGGATCCCATCTGTTCGGCACACTCACTCGTTCAAACATGGCCAGCCAATCATCAACGTCGACGCCATCGGTTCCGCAGAATGTACCGGGATCCTTGAGAGGCGTGAAAACGTACGGTTGCGACGCCATGTCGTCGGAGACGCTGACGTTGACGCGGAGGGCTGAGCATTGGCCATGGCTGGAAGGGCGATGCGACGTCCGCTGCGGAGCTCCGTTGCCTGATGGTTACCCAGCACCTCTCACCAATATGTTACGAGGTTGGTTGCTTCTGAGCAAGATGTATTTGCAGAGTAAAAACTACAGGCAAGAGACACAATGGCTGATTGGCCCAGTCGCGCGCCTGTCAGTCGCACCTCTTCCTTTCTTCCTCTCCGTAGCAATATTGTAGGTAAAGGGTGCGCTGCAAAGTTAAGGACGAAAGCAGTCGTCTGGGCCAGTTTGTTTTTTCGTCCTCAACTTTGCAGCACAGCTTTTACCGACGGTATGTGTTAGTTTTGACAAAACCACTTGCACTACAATAGCGAAAATTTCCAAGAACCGCGATGTTTATGGTGCAAATAATGGTGGTTGGTTTACGATAGCGGTATCGTGCAGCTGCGGACCCGTTTCGGGTGTACTGAATATTGTATAATTATAACATGAATTTACTGACATAATGAGCAACTGCGAGCTGACGAGCAATTCGAAAGCTCGAAAGATATACATGAAAACTTAGTTGTGAATGCTATACAATACGACTGGAAGATTGGGGGCACAACGAAGGCTTAACAACTAGTGAAGACAAGTCCATGCAGTGCACAAAGTAACTTCGTGTGTATAGACATTCACGAAAAAATATGAAGGAATGACTTCTGTGGCATGTCCCTCGACCCCAACTCTAAAGGCTCATACTTTTACGTAGATATATGGCACCAATGATTAAATAATATGCAGTGTGTATTTTATTTTCGTGCTTAATTATGAAACCCTTCGTACCGTTATATATATATATATATATCTATATATATATATATATATATATATATATATATATATATATATATATATATATATATACACGATTGTCCAACACTGCAGAGTTTGTTGGTCCACAAACTTTCTAGGGTTTCCGGATTGCCGGGTCGACGAGGGTCATAACCCGAACTGTTAGTGGGTTCACCTGGTGGTGCAAAGCTCTTGCCGAAACAAAGCGTGTGAAATCTCGCTGCTGCTGTGAATTTCCGGCACTGGTGCAATCGGCCCAACCGTGCACATATTACTTTTTTTGTTTTAAGTTTAGCAAACGGGGAGGAAGCAGACCTACAACACTCGTCTAACGGAGATTAAACTGTATTCTAGTAATTGTGACTTAAGGGAGCGGCGAGAGGTGCCACTGCCTGGGTACGATGAGGCGGTCTTGGGCAAGCATTCGATCCGTACATCGGTCTACCGAACTAACTAAATCTCTGTCGCAATCTAACATTGATACCGAGTTTCGAATCCAGTGAGTGATGGACCTCCTGATTGTGGACGTCTCGTTCACCGCAGCTTTCCTGACCATGATCTGCGCACGCGGACCTCGAGCGCGGCTTGCCGTTACCGCGTTCGCCGGTCTCCTGGCACCCATGGCTGTTGCACAAGGATTCAGTGAGCAACTATGCCTAGTTCATCAATGTTTCGTAGCTTATCAACGCATTTATCACAGGTAGCCAGGACAAGCGACTTTTTTTGTAGATGACATCTCCTCTGGCTTCGCACTACAGTCTTAAGCGGCCTTTCTTAAGTGCGTATAGGTAGCACATTGCGTAATTGATAGATATGTGGGGTTTAACGTCCCAAAACTACTATATGATTATGAGAGACGCCGCAGTGGAGGGCTCCGGAAATTTCGACCACCTGGGGTTTTTAACGTGCACCCAAATCTGCGCACACGGGCTTACAACATTTCCGCCTCCATCGGAAATGCAGCCGCTGCAGCCAGGATTCGAACCCGCGACCTGCGGGTCAGCAGCCGAGCACCTTAGCCACGAGACAACACCGGCGGGGAGCACATTGCGTAGCTTAGCATAAATAGTCAACCATTTATTTATAGAAATTAAGCTCTGTCAGTATGTAATGTCGTACAGTATGTAATGCTTTAGACGCGTGTATGTTTCAGTGTTGCCGTCACAAAATCTTCGACTACTTCAAGGAAGCTGTTGCAAATGCATCCTGGCGAGACAGGTGGTAGTGCAAGGTGACATTACTCTCGTTTCCAGGTTACCAAAAACACGACTCTGTGCTCTCTTCTTACCGCATGCTGGCGAGGACTGCGTGACTGTGCCCCAAGATTTCATCCAGACTTCAAGTAGTTCACGTACATGTTTTAACTATTGGTCATGAAGTTGCCTTATGTCGGTACATTGTCTTTGTCTACAACAGTATGCATTTCTTTACCTTTTTTGTCACCGAAGCGTACACAGGTCCAAGGGACATCAAGTTCACCGGTGCCCTGCAACCAATGGATCTAGACATTAAGCACGTAATCGGAAACTACGGGCTTCGAGGGCTCTTTGTGTGGCTGCACGGAGTGTTCGCCGCCATAGTGCTACCCTCGAATGACGCCACGCAAGGTGGGCTATGGTGGGTGGTGCGATAGTGGCTACTTAGCGGTGACTTTTAGTGGGACAGATAATTACAGCAAAGTGAAAGAAAGAGCTGTAGAAACAGCTGGAGCTGTAGAAAACTTGTAAAAACAGCTGGAGCTGACACTTACCTTGTCAGACTGGGCCCACTGTGATAAAGAAAAAGTGCCGATCAGTAGGCGAAGGCTTAGTTTAAATAACTTTTGCTGTCATTTGCACTGAACTGATTACGGTGTTACCCCCTTTTTTATGCATATGTAAAAAAAAGGATGTCAGTGAGCCAACGTTTAGACAAAATGCCTTGTAATTGTGCCACTAATAGTACTGAAGGACTTAAGATTGAAAGCAGCTGGGTAATCGCTATTGTAATAATGGGGGGAGGTAGATTCACTTGCATTAGAAAGGTTTCAGATACAGAGAGTGAGAGGCTTGTATAAAGATGTTACCGCACCTATGCCTGCAGCCGTTCCAATCCCTTTAACATAGGTTTCGAGTGTGTAAGCATTGTTATTTGTGTTTATGGTAATGCGCTCATCATCATGTTCTTTTCTTGCAGTCTTTAAAGAAAACAAAGGTGAACTCGGCTCTGAAGAGGTATTTTTGCTTTACTTATCATATTTATTTCTTTCTGTCTGTATGTTCAAAGTTTTCCTTAGATGGCTAAAAGGAAGCTAATCATAGTTCTTCAGTTACCAATAGGTACTTGTACAACTCTAGTGACATTTTCGCCCGCTCATGGTACTTCAGATAGCAAAAGGTCTCCGTGCTATCAGCATGACAAACCATTATCTATACACTCTAAGAAAAAAAGTGCCCTTTGACTTTTTTTGACACTGACTTTCCACGCATATGACTTGTCGCTTGGCAGAGACAAGTCAAGTCTCTTTGGAGATTGTTGTACTCTTTTTGGAGTGTCGTCAACCCCACCCCCCAAAAAATGAGTTAAGGAGCCTATTTGGCGAAAGTCATATACGTCACAAGACTGGACTTGCCGACAAGGCCAACAGATGAGTTTTGCGTGGTGTAGGAAAGCGGATGGGCTTCGGGTTACGATGAAATGTCACAGTTTTGCCAAAAGGGTGAGTAAATGAATGCGATAGCAACATATTCGAATATTTTACGAAGTAAACGTAGAATTTCAGGAGCAATAATAATTGTAGTAAACACGCGCTTGATAAGTAACCAAGTTTCCTGCGACTCGGCGACAGTAGATGACCACAACAAGCAAGACTTGTGCGTAGTGGTGGCGTTGATATACGAATTGAGGCTGGCAGTCAACTCATTTAGATCCGATCTCGCGTAAATCTACAAAGCGCTGGTGTAACAGAATACGGCCGCTCCAGGTATGCTTTTGGCACTGTTTTCTCATGTTGAGAACGCAGCCCGTAGAAGCTCCCGCCTGCGGTGCGGGGCACAAAACGCGCGCTGATCGTTACCGCGATAGCACGGCAACCATTAGCGCCCCCCCCCTCCCCTTGTTCGCCGGCGAGATGAGCGCGCGCGCAGACGAACCCGGCGGGAAAGGCGATGTTTGCTACGCAGAAAGAGGACGCTAGCGCATACTTCTCCGTGTATATATACATACATATACACATATGTGAATGACGGCGGCGGTGGCGACTGCAAAACCAGCCACGACAGTCCATATAATTGCTATGGCAATAAATAGAGAGGAAACGTGATCAAGACAAAGGACTATTATTGCTTGAGACTAGCAGACGCAAGTGGGACGATGCAGTTGTATTTCAGGTGCAATTCAAGTTTACGTTCTTACGTCTTACGCATTATTCAACACGTTTCTCTTCGTTAACGTTTTTTAAAAAATTCACGGGCACGCGTGAATCATGGAGCGTTCTCTTTTATAAACACTGTAGCCGGTTTTTAGGATACGATTTCTGCAGGAATAACTTCATCGCTCATTCAGCATTTTTTCAACTCACTGCGCCAGTAGTCCCTCTGCAATTCCTGAATTTAAGAAAGCTTAGTTTACTTTTGTTCTTTTTCTGTTTTTATAGTCTTTTCTTTTGCCTTGCGCTTAGTTTAGTTCCTTATTTACGCCTAGTATAACAATTTGTTCTGTTACGTATGCACGTATGTATAGAATCTTTATACAGGGATTTAAATAGCAAGCATTATCTATAATATGGACCCCTTCCACATCTCATGTTCAGTTCTGGTGTCACAAATGTATAAATATTACACACTATGCTCCATTTTTGACGAATATTAGATTGATTGATTGCTTGCTTGCTTGCTTGCTTGATTTATTTATTTATTTATTTATTTATTTATTTATTTATTGACGTTTATCGCAGTACGGCGGTGTTCTATTCAGCCTGGTCATGCGCAACGTCATCCTCGTCCTCATCATGCTGCTGTCCTTCGTCCTGTGCGTGGCGATGCCCGTGGTGGCGGTGGCGTCGATCGGCTTCCATCGTCGGTGCTACTGCTGCAAACCTTGGATGACAACCGAGCATAATAGTGATACGACGCCCGAGATCAGATCGCGCAAGAAGTGGACCGGCGCTTTCTACGTGCTCACAGGGCTCATGTCGTGAGTTCAAATCTCGTGATGCATATGTCACCTCTATCTGTGACTTCACCTGTATAATCAGGTGAATTAAGAGGTTGCCACACAAAGTGAGCGGATCCCGAATCCCGTGGTTACGGTTCGAATTGCACGATGCACCTGTCACCTCTGTTTTTGACTTGACCTCTGTAGCGAGCACACTTAAGCCGCATGAAGTGAACGGATCGTGAGTGTAGTGGTTATGGTGGTTATTTTCAGACCGAAAGGTCGCAGCATCTGAAGCCTGCCGTGACGACTACATTTCGACGGGGGCAAAATGCTATAGAGGCCCTTGTGTATAGATTACGTGTAGGTGCCCAGTAAAAAAAAATACCCAGCAGGTTTACATTTCTGGAGCTTTACGTTGCGGTGTCTCTCATAATCTCACCCTAGTTTTGGGACATAAAACCACTAATCTTATTACTGTAATACATCTATGAAAAGCACGTAGCTGGTCATTCGTTCTCCTAATTAGTGTGTTGTAATTGGTCGTTATTATGTATGCAAATTGAATGGAAGAAGACGAAAAAAGCAAGTTATCGCGCATCCAACCCGCAAACTTCTGATCGCGCACGCGATGCACGATCAGTTGAGTTGGGACGGCGGCCGACCCTTAGCAACTTTCTTTTTTACTCCTGTATGCGGAACACTGGCAGGTTACCCAGCGTATGTCATTGTCACCAAGGTTCTAGTGATGTTGATTGCCACGGCGTCACGCGAAAGTTCGACTTTCAAATCCCACTGGCCGAAATTTGTTTGGATGTCCACTTTCGATTTCATTATCGCATAAGTGTTATCTTCCATTATCACTACTAGGTAATGTCCCACATGTTTTTGTTCCCACCACTACCCGTTGGCTTCATATAGATCTGTCTATAAAACAGGTCACTCGTTGCTCTCTGAACGAGACCTTGCTTAATTGTTACAGCTTCATGTGTCTTAGCAATCGCAATCGAATGGAGCAATCCAGCACTTGATATCCGGTGCAGAAATGTAGCACTTGCTATTTAGCAAAATGAGGCATCATTCAATAAAAAAAATGTGGCAGTCGTGCTATACAGTGGTTTAGCCGCTCAACGTTAAGATCCCTTGCTGACTGGCAGCACCATTTAACAACCAAGTAATATAAGACCGGAGTTGGTATATAGCTGGCAATTAAGGTTTCAGCTAAACGTACATTTTTCAACTTCTTTGCACCCCGTACGTTCATTTTTCAACTTCTTTGCACCCAGTACGTTCATTCTTCAACTTCTTTGCACCTCTGGTACCTCAAAAGGTAGCCATTAGTACTGATAGTTAACTTCTAAATTAGTGAAAGTAGAAGTGCCGGGGCGAAAGGACTTCGAGAGACATACCCCATCGTCGTATTCCTTCCATACACTGCAGCATATAAAGGGTCATTTGGTACAGTTGCATATGCAGATCAGTTGGTCTTGATCAGTTGGTACAATGACAAAATAAACAATAACAACCGTGCCATCGAGTGCCATTGTTACCGTCTGCACTGTCGAGAGGTGAGCCGTTCGATTGATATGTGAAGTTTAACGTCCCAAAACCACCATATGATTATGAGAGACGCCATAGTGGATGCCTCCAGTAATTTAGACCAACTGGTGTTCTTCAAGGTGCACCCAAACCTGAGCACACGGGCCTATAGCATTTCCGCCTACACCGAAAATGCAGCCCCCGCACCCGCGATTCACTCCCGCGACTCTCGGGTCAGCAGCCGAGTACCTTAGCCACTAGAATGCTGTTGCAGGGCGAGGAGAGCCGTCTGTTGTCGAGCACATTCACTCAGGTGAATACGGGAGGGCCGCGCATTCGCCAGTATACAATGTTCTCTCTCGACATTAGACGACTCGCTTGTAGATTTCGCTGTTGGTGATTTCGCCATGTGCTCTCGTGGTCTGTGTGAGTTTGTGGCGGATTGTACAGTATGGTCCACTGTTAAAGGGAACACTCGAATGCACACCATCAATATTCCTGGTCCTCTAAGAGCTAGTGGATTAAGAAACGATCTTCATGCAAGTCAATAGTCTGTCAAGAGGAATCGGAACTTTTAACCACCGGTAGCCTCATGCATATCTAAGCCACAATGATTCCGTAAAATAGCGTAATCAAAACATGCTGCTCAGGCAGGAGTTCCTTTTAACAGTGAACCCGTCTGTACATATCCTTGAGGATTCAAAAACAGCTGAAATACGAAGAACGGTGACGCGTGGCACGCAGCGGCTACACTGACAGGTGTGCTTCAATGTTAACAACCGTCTCTTATGAGAGTCGAAGTTGCACGCACAGCTCAAGAGCGTGACACGTGCCAAAGAGCACTTGTAGGAAAATATATTTATTTATTAGTTTATTTATTAGTTTAGTTATAAATACATATACAACCAAATACACAATAGATACACTTGCACTTGCATGCGAAAATGTGCGAGTACAGATATACTATTATGATACATGAAGAGTATAAAAGCACAACCTATGTTTGTCAGATACAAACGAAAATATTATACTACGTAATCCACTGATAACATTGACATATTCAAAAAGCAACCAAGAACTGTACAAGCGAGAAAAGAAGCATAGAAAAAAAACATAATTTCAGTTATGAGTGCCACGAATGTGGTTTTCAAGTAAAGTTTAGAAAGTACCCAAATCTTTAGTATCATCCAGACAAGCGGGCAATCTGTTCCATTAAGAGTGTAATAGCAAGTTTTGTTCCTCCTGCATCAGTGAAATTCATGGTGTACTGATGTAATTGGTATGTTGGTGTCCTGTTACATGGTGATCATCTCTTCTGCATTTTTTTTTACTGGTTCAAATTCTTAGAGATACATCTCCCCCTTAGTCGTCTTGATGACTTGACGTACTAGTTATCATCATTTGTGGGTGAGAAGTGGATTTAAGCTCTACGTTCAAATCGGCAAGCCTTGCTGCGTCCTTCGTGGTTCGTTGTCCTCGCAGGTTCATGGCCCATGGCGCTCTGGTAATCTGTAGCCACTTATCGAGGGCATCCACTGGTATCGTGGATCAGTCACACTTCCTGAGCTCAGCTCTGCCGACAATCGTAGACAGGCTGTTCAAGGTTCGTCCTTCGTTCATACTGCAGGCACTTGAACTGAAAACCCGATCGCTACGCCAAACCTGTTCGAAAGACGTACAGCTTGCAACAGAATCGGGTGGTGAATGAATTCACCTCACTAATTGCCGCAAAATAGTAGTGTAAAGGTCCCTTTTATCTGCGACCACCTCTACGCTGGATTAACCAGAGATGATTGGAACACAAGAGATCGGTAACCGGAGACTCACCTCGTAACCTTTATTTATATGGTCGAGAATGGAAGTGCATGCCACAGTTCGGCAAACGTGCGGTTTTGTACGCTGTCGTTCTTATGAAAGGGAACACGCGAACGCGTGGCCTGTGCTCTGCGGCGGCCGCGTACAGCACCATCAACACACAAGTGAAGAAAGCGCTTTCGCTTTTGGCGTCATCTATGGCCAAGCAAGAAAACGAGTCATGGCCGGTGGACAAGCGCTGCTAGATTACGTTCCCTCCCCGCTCGCGCGGCGAGCGATATCGGGCGATTTCTGCAGCTTGCGCCGTGGTCACGCACAACGTTTGATATGTTGGCTCGCCCTCGTTGGCTGTTCCAACAATCGCCGCTGCACTATTTCTCTCCAGTTTTTAGCTGTTGCGGTCATTCTTCTTGCGCTCTTATCTACGCGGACGATTACAAAATCGCTAGAAAAGTTGGGCTTTGCCACTGCTTCGACAGCTTCCTCAGATGGAAGTGATCACGGCTAAGGAACACCAAAAAGAGTGACCCCCATGTTCACAAACACTCTTCGACTTCCACCTTTCACTTGACAGAGTTGAGCACTTCGCCACCGCTCGGCTGAAAATGACGCTGTGCTACTCAAGAATCGCAGCAGATTATCGCTTAAATGCAGTGACTTGCCGTGCCTAGAGACGGCGCTCCCATTGGCTTTCTCAAGTGCAGGTTGAGGGAAGGGACGTTCTAGAATACGGGGGGAGGCAAGCTTGAGTGATGTAATCCTCTTTTCAAAAAAGTATTGTGCGACGTGGCGCTGTTGTAGTTCTAGGTGGTTGCTCGCGCGATATAACCTTAATTCAAATCGGGCTCGACACTACTTAGCGTTTCGTGCGCTGCAGTAGTTGCCGATGGAACAGTGTATTGGGCTGTTATCTCAGCTCCCACTTAGGAGCTGCAGCTTTTTTGCAAGACTCGAGTTGCGCCCATTCCGCAAGTATATCTAAAGCCACGTTCCCTTGGCGGGTGCTCAGCGTACTCGCAGATACAAGCACTGATGAATTCAAGAGTCCTGTTGTCTCTGGAGCTGACGGTGAGTAACAACTGCATATTATTGGTCATCGCATTGTTACGAACAACAAGTGACACTCTTGTTCCTCTTGCAAGCAGTTCCAGTCTAGCGTCTGCTTCCATTTCTGCGAATATTAAAAACATTAAAAAATTGCCCGCAGCTTCCCTCGGGGGAACACTGAGGAGGATGCGGAAGCATGTAATTGGTTAACGGGTGTTAAATTGCGACTTACTTGGGTCGATGGCTAAATTGGTTAACGTGGTTGTGAAATGGGGTGTTAAATGAGTGAACACGTACAGCACGTATGCGAAAGGGCGGTGTTTTATTTATTGCGACGAGCTTTGAGGACGATGGCTTTGTGGTCGGTAAAGTAAAGAGTGAGTGGATCGGGTTGCATCGGTCGTAGGTCGAAATTTGCAAAGACGTGGTCGATGCAGGTTCCGCGAATGGTGGTCGGCTGGTGGTGTTTGCAGTCGTCGTGCGTTGCGCGTTTCAGCGAGCGCGCGGCACAGATGGTGGGCGACGGCGCGACGGCGCATGCGCGCGCGTCAGCTGTCGAATGTTCGAGAAGCGGTGCGGACGGCGCGGACGGCGCACTACAAGGCGCGAGTATAAGATGCTTCCGAATCTAAAAAACTTCTTTTGAATCTCTGCCCCGCAGCGGTGGTCTAGTGGCTAAAGTACTCGACTGCTGATCCGCAGGTCGCGGGATCAAATCCCGGCAGCGGCGGCTGCATTTCCGATGGAGACGGAAATGTTGTACGCCCGTGTGTTCAGATTTGGGCGCAAGTCAATGAACCCTAGGGGGTCGAAATTTCCGGCGCTCTCCACTACAGTGTCTCTCATAATCAGATGGTGGTTTTGGAACGTTGAACCCCACATATCACCATGACGTTTGAAAGCGTGTGAAATCAGTCATTGTGGCTCGAGTCGAATGTGTCGTGTCGGCGCATAAGCCTATTTATATTAAGGGCCAATTAACAGTCTGGATAGTCGACGAAACTCAATCACTTAGAAATTAGGAAGGACATCATAAAGATGGGAACTATAGAAATAAAAATTACAGTTATATGAGTACGAGCGCACTTTGCGTTTAGTATTCGTGTAAGTGCGTGTAAGCAAACTGAAGCGCAGGCGTACGTAAACGTGCATAAGGTCGTTTAAACGCAGCCATTCCAGGGCCACTTCCTTTGGAGAAGCTTTCGGTTACTTCGCTGTCACGTGCGTCCACTTATGGGGCTCAATATGCACTGAATTGTTTTCTCACAGTCCACTCTTCATATATGAACAGACACAATAGACCCTCTACTATATCAATTTCTTCTGAAAGCCACAACTGAGTGGGCGACCGAGCCACGGCCTCTTTAAGGAGACCAGAACAAGCACATCACTCAACTTCGTCTTTCGAAGTCCTTGTTCAAGTCACGTGCTCATAATTCAAGCGTAATTCTTGATGCACGCGAACGAACGTTTTCAATACCTTATAGAATACCTGTCCATCAGGCATCGCAGTAATAGGCCATCATGATGGAAAGTTTTTCATCGTAATAGTGGGTGTTTTGCAGACTAGGTGGGCGCTCTTCGGTGCATCACTAAATGCGCCATGATTCGGCTTGAAGCGACCTGCCATCACTCGTGAGTGAACGGTAAAGCCACGTGTCTTCGTTTGGTTGACTACCCTTAAAGGGTGAAGAAAGAGACCAGCAACCAGAGTGGCCAGATGCTGTCGACCTGACAAGCAAGTAGTTCTCGCAAAAGAAGCACACAAAACTTGGCAAGCGGCAAGAATTTTGCGATGAAGTCCGAAAGAAGCGGTAGTGTTAATTTCTGTGTGTAAATTATTTTAATTGTAGTATCATTATAGCTCAGGTACGAAGGAGAGTTAGAAAAATCACTTAATTTTGGGCACCTAAAGTATGCGCAACTATTAATGAAAGCACAGTCCTTGATTCGGTGGGAATACTAACATGTTAACATTATCTCCAGGCTTGTATCCATTTGTTCGAGTGCGCGCTCGCCAGCACACGCATGATTAACGTTACTCAATTGCCTCGACGTATGTTAGGACTAAACGTTCCAACTTCTTAAAATTGTCGACAAACGCGCTTTTCGTCAACATGGTGACCGTGAAAATAGCTATATTTGCTGAGCGAATCCAAATAAACACCCCAAGAAACGTGACAGTCGGCTTGAAAATTGCACAAACGCCTCGGCCAAAAAAAGAATGGCCAAACCGGCTTAATGTAAGCGGAAATATCACCACTGTCAGCGATTCGCAGAAACAGCGGCACTCGGTAAGATTCTTCTCTGGGCTGTCTTGCTTATCTGTTGATCTAATTAACTACTCTCATTCAATCACGATAAATGGTAGTGAAGTGGGCGCAATAAGTGCAACGCTTTATTATACTATAGCTCAAAGAGGAACGCGCAATTACCTTCTCCGCCATGCCCACTAGCAAAATCCACCAATACGACGTAGGCTGTTTCATCAACGTGGCGCATAATGACAGTGCATAATGGACTGATTTTCAACAAGGCGAGGCTCGTGCGTTACTTCCTACACACTTTTTTTTTCTGCGCGATGTAGCCTGTGCCAAGAATAACAGCATGAACACGAGACACGAGGACCACGAAGAACATGGGACAAAGTCCTAAACTAAAGCTCAGGCCAGCACTTTGTCCCTGTTTTTCCTAGGTGTTCGCTTCTCGTGTTCGTGGTGCTATTTTTTAGGACATTACGCCGGCTTTCATTACTAACGGGTTTCCTGCGTCGTTTGCGTACCTGATGCTGCCTTCAACTACAAGCTTAGAACCCTTTTACTAGTCGGTGGCAACTTCAACGTACACATTATGGACCACAAGACCTAGCTTTGTCATTGACTCTTTATGCCACTCTATGTAAGTTTGTCACTCTGTTTTTATTATATGGAGCAACGCTAGAATAGTCTACGATTACTCGCCCACACGATATCCACAGTCTCACCCACTCGTCATCCTCGCCATGATTCCCTTCGTGCAGATTCGTGGACTCTTTTCCACGTCATCTCTTTTACTTTTTTTACTTCGATATATTTGTGTGCGTGTGTGACATCTTCTATCTTCCGGCGCTGGTGCAAATAAATCTTTCCTGACTGGTCTCTCTTGTTAAGTCGAAAGATCTGCCTCGTTAAACGCAAAAATTGACCGCCGACGTCGACACGAGTGGTGTCAAAAATATGCATATCGCTGGATGACTTCGCCATGTGAAAACATCATAGCATCACTTAGCGCGATGATTGATAATGTCGTCATGATGTCATCACATGACATCATCGCTTCGTCGAAGCTGGACCGATCAATTAGACCATGCAAAATTAGGAGAGGTGTTCATTGATTGATTGATTGATGTGTGGGATTCAACGCACCGAAACCACCATATGTATATGAGAGGCGCTGTACTGGAGGGCTCAGGAAATTTGGGTCACCTGGGATTCTTTAACGTGCACCGAATCTCAGCACACGGGCCTACAACATTTTCGCCTGCATCGCAAATGCAACTAGGGGAGGTGTAGAAAGCTTGAAATCCTAGAGACAGCGCTAAACGACGTTGCGTGCACAAAGCTGTTGGATGGGGGCGTGGGAGGATGAACGCATCAACTGAGGCAAAGAAAATAAAATTGCTTGAGACGTCGAGGTGGGTGCATTAGGGATACTGTTAGTTATCATTTATTGGTGCTGCAATCCTAGACGGGATTTTAACATGGTGAAATATGATACACAACGCAGAATATGCGTATATGCCTGCAAATGTTACAGTGAAGAAACACTGTAGAAATAACTAATTAAGATTCAGCAAACCACAAATGCGAAAATAAAACAGCGGAATAGCTAGGCAACGCTGATATAACATGCAGAGTTGCTTTGTTTCACTCACCAAGAAGGGATGAAAATGCTGACAAAGAATCTGCGTGAACGTTTGTGTTCAGGTTATTTCAATCTCTGACAGTGCGCGAGAAAAACGGAATACTTGAAAGAATCATTATAATGTACCGAAGCATAGTGGCGCCAGCTCTGTGCTAGCGTAAAAGAAGACGTTGACATCCGTGTGTGGCTCGTGCTTGAAGGGTTCTTGCCTGTACCAGCTTGTTGCGGCTAACGTTTTTACGCAACCTTGCTCGTTGCATTTGGTGGAGGTGCGGGGTAACGTCCTGGAGCCTTGTTCGGTCACTGTGAAAGAAGGTATCTCTGATCACAAATTACTCTTTGTAGAGTGTCCAATTTCAGGCTTCCGACCCACTATCAAACACTCCGACTCATTTGTCAGAGACTACAAGCATGCGCTCGATGATGCCGTACTTAATTAAAGGGAATCCACTTTTCCTTCTTTCGGCGATTTGGTTGACGTTAGTGAATTGTGGTCACGTTTTAAAGCTATAGTATTACACTGTGAAAACAGCTATGTGCCATTAAAAAGAAACGTATTAACAGAAAATACCCATGGATGAACCGTGATTTGATTCACTTGAAGCACAAAATCCAACGCTGTCGTAAACGTGGTGACAAGAAACGGCTACAATGTCTAGTACACATTTTTCTTGAAAGGATGCCCCGCCGTGGTGGTCCAGTGGCTAAGGTACTCGGCTGCTGAACCGCAGGTCGCGGGTTCGAATCCCGGTTCTGGCGGCTGCATTTCTGGAGGAGGCAGAAATGTTGTAGGCCCGTGTGCTCAGATTCGGGTGCACGTTAAAGAACCCCAGGTGGTCGAAATTTCTGGAGTCCTCCACTACGGCGTCTCTCATAATCATATGGTGGTTTTGGGATGTTAAACCCCACATATCAATCAATTATCATGAAAGGATGCATGTAGCAAGAGACCAATTTTTTTCGCATACTCTGCCTTCCTTCATCACAGACCAACCCAAAAAGTTCTGGCGTTACTTATCGAAAGTTAAAAAAAGCATCACAGAGATAAAAACATCTTACGGAACTATTGATAATGCTGCTGTCATTGCTCAAAGTTTCAGCGCCTTTTTTCAGTCTGTATTTACGCGGACGGCCTTACATGCGCACTTGCCATCTAATACGCTCGTCAAAGATATGCGTAAAGTATATTTAAGTAAAGAAGGTATTTTTAGCCCCTTGTGTAAATTAGACACAAAGAAATCTCCGGGTCCAAATGATACATCAAACGTTTTTATTAGTGGATATGCATTCTGGGTTTCAGAAAATTTGTATAAGATATATGTAACTTCCTTAGAAACTTGTGTGATACCCGATGAGTGGTGCTCTGCAAGAATAGTCCCAATTCGTAGATCTGGCTCACCATAGGAATTAAACAACTATAGGCCAGTTTCCCTTACATCCAAAGCTTGTAAGCTACTAGAGCACATAATATTTAAGGCGATTATGACACATCTGGAAGAGAATAAACTGCTTCACGACATCCAACATGGATTTAGGTCTGGCCTATCCACTTCAACTCAATTAGCCGAGATCACTCATGACTTTGCAAATTCACTAAACTTTAAGGGCCAGATCGACGCAGTGTTTTTGAATTTTTCTAAAGAATTTGGTGTGGTACCGCACGATGATTTAATTACGAAACTGTCAGCTATTGGTGTTGATCAGAACATTGTTTGTTGGGTTGCATGCTATTTGGCATCACGGAAACAATATGTGATGGTTAATGACGCCGTTTCTGACTCTTTAGATGTACACTCAGGACTGCCTCAAGGATCCGTGCTTGCACCATTATTGTTTTTAGTGTACATGAATGATATTTATTTCTCAGTTCAATCACCTGTGAAAATCCGACTTTTTGCGGACGATTGGGTTATTTATGCCGACATTGTTCAGCATTATGATCGAGCCAGACTCAACGATGCATTGCAATCCATCTGCGCCTGGTGTGGTAAATGGGGCTTGAAGCTCAACGCATCCAAAACGGCATCCATCACAGTTACGAACAAAGCCCATTCGAATTCCAATATACCATTAATAACGCTTATGTTAAAAGGGCTACGCAAGTGAAATATCTGGGTGTCACGCTTAAAAGCAATTTAAATTGGGAAACTCGTATAGATATCATCTGTAGCGATGCGCAAAACAAGTTAGCACATTTAAAACGTAAACTGCGTCGCACTTCACCTTCTATGAAACTAACAGCTGACAATGCGCTTATCAGGCCTAAGTTAGAATATGCAGACCTGGTCTAGGCGCCGTATCAAAAATACTTAATTAAAAAATAGAGAGGATCCCTAAACCTGGCTCTGAGATTCATTTATTCTAGCTACTCTCGTTTTGCAAGCGTCTCTGCCCTTCGCGAGAAGGCAAATCTGAAAACACTCGCTCATCGTAGAATAGTCTCGATTAAAATTCATATACCGATTGTACCATGGTCACTTCAAAATTCCACCCAATCGCTACATAACCAACCCATCCGTGCGCTTTCACCGTATTCATCATATAAAACAATTAGACAACCATTCAGTCATCTGAACGTTCATCAGTACTCATTATTCCCCCATGCTCTTTCATTATGGAGCAAGTTACCTCAGGAGGTCGTTAATGCGGACATGACACAATCGTTCGCCCATCTCGTCGATGACCTAACAATTGATTTTTAATATGCAATATGTTATGTTCCTCATTAGTGCTGAGATTTTTTTGTATTTAGGTATGAATACCATTATTGCTATGTATTATTTATATTTTCCCTGATGTTAAGAGTTTCCTTATTTTTTTACCTAGTATTGTATTTTCTTATATATTTATATTCTTTTTGTCACTGAGATTTGTTACCCGCTCCTGCTAGGGCCCGAACAAGGCCTGCAGTATTTGTAAATAAATAAATAGGTAAAGAACTGGCTGCTCGCGCGCTCTACCAATGCCACCTAGATAATTTCATGCTTGCTGATCTGCAGCTGGCTCTGACGTCACTCCGTTTAGACCACTGTGTTTCACTGCACATGACTTGCCTACGCTTGCTCTCGTCGTTTGACAGACATGGATTGCCAAGCCTGACAGACGTTTTCGTGGCGTGCTGGTGTGCTTGTTGGCGACTCGAGAAGACAGTGTTTTTCTGTGTCCGTGAACTGCAGCGGGGATATGGGACGCGCTTCCTGCAGGGGATATTCGCGATCTGTACGGCTGCAAATCCGAACGGTTGGGCGATGCTGCTTGGCGAATTGCCGCGGTAAGATGGACCGAAGTTTCGAGTGTTCTCGTTTCCCAAGGACAACCAAAGAACGAAATGGGAGCGTGTCGTTCGTCAAGCTGACGTCCACATCCGTTTTCTTCGTGACCTGAAGGTACGTGTGTCCGTACTACATATTTCTAAGTCGTTCCAATAGCACCATCTCCACAATGTTCCGTTCTTGCTCTAAAATAAAGGTATCTTGTGTGTTTCTGACTTGTTGGCGTAAGCCCTGGCATAAAATTGATAAACGCGCCTGGCAGTATGTTTTCAGAACATGCATTTTACCTTGAGGGTCGGCAAAAATTATTGCCATCGGTGATTAGCGCAGCGAACTTCTTGTATTACCTCTGTTTACTTGGTTGAAAAAATAATGGAAGGAATGCTGTTGCATTGCACAGTGCATCAGTTTTGTGCAGAGTATTTGCTCGCCGGAATTCCAAACACTTTTTATAATTTTGTGCCAGTCTTGCCAGCACATTAGCCTAATATGTTTCCTTGAACTTTTGATGCGTGTAGACACTTACGGTAAAACGTTTTGTTGAATAGTGTTCAAGTGTGCGAGCTCTACTTCAAGCTAGAGTATTTAAGGAGCGCTGCCAAATATACCGATCCAAGAATCAGCAGTGCACTAGAAGCGCGCACGAGGCTTACCCGGTATAATGTAGACCCAGTAGAAGCATGCTCCCCAGGCCCTAACTTATATGAGTGACTACGCGCCACTGCGAGAGGGGCCAGAGCGAAAGAGGGAACGCCACTCTTGTGTCGGTCACAAGAAATTTTTGTGAAATGAAAGATTTTGTTTTCTTTTGCAATGGCCATCATCCCGATATTGTGTCAATAGCATATTTGTAGCAGGAGCACACACTCTGCTCCAACTACGTGCCCATGTAGACAAAGGTTCGAAAGGGTACAAATAAAACTGCAAAAACTTTGCAATTGAGTGAGCACATTTTCTCTGCAGATATTGTGTATGTGAGTGCATATGTGTAAATAAATAAAGAATGAATAAAATGTATCTCATTTTTTCCTCACTATTGTTGGTCCGTCAAATTTTGCTCTTATAGATCCACCACACCTTTGATACCACACCATCTTTCTTCGATTTGTTCGTGGAAGAAATGGCTCATAAATCAAACGCTTTTAAGCGGTGGTAGATTACTTAAACCAGTGCCTTTTTTTACGCAAAAGGCAGACTAACGATATTCAGCATTTAAAGCTCGTCGCGAACGCTTTATCTCTTCACGGGAGGCGACGGTGGCAATGGATTCATAGCCTCCCGTATGCATGCTCACTCAGGCTTGCCCCGCGGCGGTGGTCTAGTGGCTAAGGTACTCGGTTGCTGATCCGCAGGTCGCGGGATCAAATCCCGGCTGCGGCGGCTGCATTTCAGATGGAGGCGGAAATGTGGGCCCGTGTGCTCAGATTTGGGAGCACGTTAAAGAACCCCAGGTAGTCGAATTTCCAGAGCCCTCCACTAGGGCGTCTCTCATAATCATAAGGTGGCTTTGGGACGTTAAACTTCACATATCATCATCATCATCGCTCGCTCGGGCAAAACGAGGGACGTTACGGGCGGCAGTAAGCAGGCCCGAAAATATTTTTCTAGGTGGCATCGGTTCTACGCAGACGTGGCCGAGGCTGTGCAGCAGCCCAAACCGTTAACGATCGTGCGCTGTCGGCTACTTCTTAAGCGCACGTCCAGAAAGTGCGTTCAGCTGGACTCATTGGCTGCGCCTTCTTGAGGACGTAATCTCGTACCGGCGTGTTTTAGACACACCACGCTCATCTGCTTATCTCGTTATTGGAGGTGTGTGGCGAAGCTTTAAATATTGTTGATTTGATTGATATGTGGGGTTTAACGTCCCAAAACCACCATGAGAGACTCCGTAGTGGAGGGCTCCGGAAATTTCAGCCACGTGGGGTTCTTTACCGTGTGCCCAAATCTGAGCACACGGGCCTAAAGCGTTTTCACCTGTATCGGAAATGCAGCAATGCAGCCGCCGCAGCCGGAATTCGATACCCCGACCAGCGGGACAGCAGCCCAGTACCTTAGAAACTAGACCACCGCGATGGGGCAGCTTTAAATATTGTTTCCTCGATTACTGGCGGCGACGTTCAGCTTCAGAATACAAAATAAACCAAGCGAATAACTTTGTGATGTAACAACAGTGCGCCGTGCAAATATAAAGGTTGATGCACAAATAAAACAAAACGTTTCTATTACCACGCAAAAAATAATAGAAGTGATAGTGTTAGAGTGTGCCTGTGTCGCCTAGCTAGAACCCGCAGAGTAAAGCCCCATGTCACATGCTCGAACTGTTTCAAAAGGTGTAGCCCGTTACGTCAGTGATAACTATGACTACACGTTTAGTGTTGATGCCCTCAAGGATAGGCTTGGGTGGAAATCACTAAGTACACGAAGTAGTAAGTGAGCCCCGTTTGCACGATTATAACAGTTTGGAATTGCTGAAAAGACAGAATGAAAGGGCGATGGCATTACACTAAAATTACACGTTCCTTCTATAACTGACGCGCCCGTTTTTAGACATCTTGGGCACCGTGCGGAGCGTCTGCACCACGATGCAATACGCGACTACAAGTTCCATCGATCGGATACACGAAACCGTTTAAAATACAAAAACAGCTACAGAGAGGGCTGCATCTCCAAAGCAGAGGTGGAGTAAAAATAGTTATCGACCAGTCACATTTCTTGCCGACAGATATGTCCTGGTACACCAGTCTGCTAGCATGCGCTCTAGGACGCGTGCTATCAATGATCCTGTTTTTCGCACCATTTGCGTCTCTTTGCCCACAAAAGGGGAGCCGACACTGACACGTGCTCCCATTTTCGCTAAGTGGAACTTCACGTTGATGCTCCATCTGCGGATCGGGAACATCGACAAATCACTGCTTCCTTTTGTGTCAATGTGTGGTTAGCAGGTGCCACAATACCCTTCACTTTATTTACACTGTCTATCCTATCGGGGTTCGCTGCTGGAAGGGCATGTGCTCACATAACGTAAGGTTTACAAATAGTGATATTAGTTATTAGAAAAACAAAACAAAACATTGGGTAGTAAGCAAATGGAAACAATCAAACGCAATACTACGTCGTGTGTTGAATCAGAAAGGTGATACGCAGCAAAAATCACATCTCAGTGGCGAGAAAACATGGGCGGTTAGTAAATGAAAACAACGAAACGTTATATAATATGCATCGCAAATATAGTAACTAATGGCGTGCAAGGCGTTAGAAGCCCTTGCACTGCCTTGCTGCTCTCATGTCGCTTCGTGGCGCGCACGAGAAGGCGTCGGCGAAGTCGGCCTTGTGCCTCAGCGGCTGGTTGCACGAGAACTGGCCGTACTCGTCGCCACAGTACGTGTAGCAGTGGATGACGTAGAAGAGCTGTCGAGCCGTCAGCGGCACGTCGCCCAGCCGGTCGTCGTCGAAGGACGGCGACTGCTTGAGCACTGCGAGCGCGACGTCCAGGGCGGCCGCGGTCATCACGCTGTCCTCCAACCTGGCGATCCATTCGGCGAAGAGGTCCGGCAGTCCCTGAAAACGGCGAGGACGATAATGAACCTTCAGGGCTCTCCCGGTGTTCTTAATGAATCATCGCCTGGGACGAGTATATAAGGCAAAAGCCTTTTCTTTCCAATTGATGTCCTAGTATTATATTTTGCCTTGGTTCTCGGTGCAAACAAATAAGCAAACTACCACTACGGCGTCTCTCATGGTGGATTTGGGACGTTAAAATCCACATTAATCCATCAATCAATTAATCAATCGATCGATCAATCAGTCAAACATAAAAACAAAATCAAATCGCAGTTTCGCCGGAAGGAAGGAGCAGTGAATGTGAAAACGATAAATTGAAATGTCACAGGAACAACGGAAAGCAGCTAAAAGTTTACTACGCTCTGTCCAAACAAAAGAAAGGACTCATGAAAACGCACAAATACACGCAAAACAAGCGTGAACTGTTGTAGGTAATAGTTGTCGCTTTAACTATATAGGCCCCATTTTGGCACTTCTAGCTAGCAGTTTACTCCATTGGCAAACGCGGTCGCTGCAGCCAGCAAAGTGACCTTGTTACGGTCTGTAGCTTGAACGCAAACGCTGCCGTAAGGGCATTATAGACGTACGAAATCGCCCCACAAGAGATAAGCGTTGCGGGCACTTGCGAACATGCCTTGTATGTTCGAGTCCCAGTTCCGGGGATGTCGTGATTCCAGCCAAACTTGAGGAAATTTCGGAATTGGGTACGCAAGAAATACAGAGCGGCACGTGAAGCCGCGGCTCGCGTTCCCTGCTTGCGTCGATTCTGGACGCCAAAAGAAACTTTCTTTGTGCCTATAGTTGGTACATATTCCTCAGGCTAAAGTTACAGCGCAGACGCACTTGCTTGTCGTTCTTACTTCTTTATTTATTTGTCCACGTACCCATCTAAGTATGATTATATGTCCCCACTGTACCTTCTGCTTCTGAGCTATTGCGTGCACCAATGCAGTAATATTGCGTACATGAGGCGTTTGCCGCCCGGTCATGTAGGCTTCCTAGTATGGTCCATGGCGCAATTGCCTAAGGCAGCGCGCTGCGCAGAGAGAGGTCGCAGTTTCGAATTCCCTGTCGCTCGTTTGAAAAAGTTTTCTTACCCGTTAGTTTCTTTTGAGGCTGTCTTGTGCATGTACATAAATATGCGGGATATGACTGCGACGGCTGCGGCAAAAGTCCACCGAATGTGTCTATGCAATAAGAGCTGTCAACTTGCAGTTTCTATTACGTCCCAATGGTGCAGTAGCTATTGTTCTCGGCTGCTGACCCGACAATCGTTGCGGCCACATCTTTGAGGAAGGTGTAAGCATTTGAGCGTCTGCACCAAGATTTAGAAAGCCATGGTGGTCGAAATATGCGGAGCCCTCTACTGCGACGTGCCGCATAATCATACACTTGTTTTAGGACGTTGAATCCATACAGTTATTACTATTGTCCAAGGTAAGACATTTACCCTTATTGCGAACCAAGACTACTTGAGCTATAGGAAAGGCCGAGTCGGCTCACGCAAAAAAAGTCTTTCTCGTTACGCGCTGTACCAGTTCAAGTTCTCCAAACCGACTCGACCAATCTTCAAACTTTCGGGGTAACGGAGATACCATTTGAGGACGCGAAACAACCCTACATCCCCAAATGCGCATGTTCATGGTTGGCGAAAAAGTTTTTTTGCTTGCTTGAAATAGCCTAAAAGTATGAAAAGTGGGTTATAGTGGGCTATATTGGCTTAGGGGAATAATTCAAATGGCTATCTCTCTGTTGGGCGCCAGAAAGCAAGTTTTGGCATTAAGACACAATAGCGGTGCCTAGGCTGGAAAAACAGCGGAGCTAGCTCGTGGCCCTCTACACCCTTGCTTCTTATTTCCACCCCTGTGATATTTTAGAAGGCTGTTCTATGAAAAATTAAGGACACGGGCCATGAAAAAGAATACGAAAAAAGTAATTTTTTGCTGAGCCTTGTTCACATAGGAATTCTAGTTTCGTTTTGAACGGGGCTCTTGCCAGAACAGTCAAAACATCATGTATCGTACTCTTTTTCTTTTCACTTCGTCGATGTTCTTTTAATTATTGCGACATCACTCCCGACCAGAGGATCATTCGTCAAAAGCACGATCTCGTGGCTTCGCATTGCTTCACACTGTCCTCTCCCCAATTCTATTCCCCAGTTTTCTCATTGCTCCTCACCCTCACTTCCTTTCCTACCCCTTTATATCGTATACTATACAAAGCTGTGCTATGCTTAACTCTGCCGTTCCCCCTTTTCTTCATTCACTGTACTTCCTTTACTGTGCTATACTTTTCTTATACTGTACTATTTATACTCTCCTGTTCTTTTCTTTTCTCCTCACTTTCAAATCACTTCTGCTCTCCCTCACTTCTTTTCCCTCCGCTTCGCTATAATACACCATGCTCCTGTCTCGGTTTTGTGTGCCATGGCATAGCTAGCTAGGCTGGGCTATGGGGGCTAGCTGGACTCACCCTCTCATGATATGACTGCTCCTTGCTCGAACAGTTCATGCGGGGTGAGAACAGAGGTTTGGTAAGCGCAAACAACTCGCATGCTAGAAATGATTGTTTTAAACTTGCCTCTTCTCTCATTGCAGCAAGTATGCAGTCCTGGAAGTCGTCTATGGCCGTTGTCGTGTGGCCCTGGTGTCGAAGCTCTTCGTAGGCCTTGATGGTGGCCTTGGCCAGTTCGACACCGAAGGTGCCCATGCGGAGAGCCATAGGCGCGCCCTCGTGGTACATGGGGGGCGTCAGTATGGACGGCTTGAGAACGTAGTCCGCCCTGTCGCTCAGCGTGAGTGCTTGGTACAGGTCGTCGGCCAGTATCCACGACGGGTCCATCTTGCCGATGGAGTCGAGGTTCGTTAGGCGGTTGGCCTTGGTCGCGTCCCGCAGGTTCTTCACGAAGCTGACCTCCATGTTCGGGAAGTGGGCGAACCTGCGAAACGAGAGGCTGTTTGGACGTGACTCAACACGCTACAATTCGCGCGCTGCGAATTTGCTTGCAGTGAAAAAAAAAGCCAGGTCCGATCGCCCTCTCCGCAAGAGTGTGTAGTGAACTGACTCAGACTCACGGCTCTTGTCGGTGAACCCACTCAAAAGTAGCCTATCTGGCATAAACTTAGCCGAATTTGGAAACCCTGCTCGTTATTGATTAATTCGAAAATGTCTAGCAGCAATCGATTAGGGGAGCAGTTACAGTACAGGTGTCGAAGTCATTCAGTGGTTAGCTGGAAATGTAGTTAGGACGCCTGTGAAGGCGGAGTACTTTAAAAGTAACAGGCTTGTTTAAGGCAGGCGCCACTGGGCTACTGCGGCAGACGGTATATTATCTATTCACTCTTTTCACATTCACGACAATATTGCGCAAGCGCTTCTTACCCAACTTTCAGAAACGTCTCAATTATGTTACGGCTTGAACCTAGAGAACTCGGAAGTGCGCCGTGGCAGAATATCGTAAAGCTATCGCAGCGTTTTGTTTTGAGGATGACGGTTCTATTTCAGTTCACGTCGGCAGCTATTCGATGGGTGAGAACTCGGTTCACCTTACGGAATCCTATTGTAAAGCTCATTTGCGTTGCCACACTGACGTGCCTCGCATTTACAACGTGCTTGTCGTTCCTAATACTACAGATTTTGATATTAACTTTACCTGCTCGGAAACCCATAACAGTTTTCAACATCAACGTGCCGTATGCTAGGGTCCTCTAATATTTCACCGACGCAGTTTCCGTTACGGGAGTGACGTTCCGTGGCGTCAGTAAACTGGGCAGGAAATATGACAATAAAAATTTTTGTTCACGCGGGTGGTTTGCATTGGAGTCGAAGCGAGTTCCCCTTAGTCCACGACGGTGGCTTTCGAGTGCTCTACCCATTGTGCTACCGCCAGACGTGTTAAAAGGTTCACAAACGCGGCTTATAGCGAGGACGGTGTTTCGTGTCAGTTTCGTGTACGATGCGTCTCAACTGACCTCGCCTCGAGGTCATGCACGACTGCAATGTCGAGGAACCTGAATACCGAGCTGATCTCGTGCCACGGATAGGTGGCCTCGTCCAGCGTCTGGTACACGGTTCGCCGCACGGCCCGAGTGATGCCCCAAGCGTCCTTGCGCACTGGTTCGGTATAGACGCCTTGCACAAACGGCACGACCAGGGCGATCCCGGTGAGCGATATGGTGAAGGCAAGGCATACGCGCCGGTGCCGCAAGTCCACGTTCTCCGGGTAGCCGTAAAAGTTGGCGATCAGCTCCCTGTTCGCGAACCAGGAGGTGTACTGGACGCAGAGCCAGCCGATGACGAGCTCGAGAACCTCCTCGTTGGTTGCGACCAGGTGCAGAATCAGCTGGAAGTACTGCCGATTGTTGGCGACCGTCTCGATCTGTGGAAGCCCAGGTGATGTGCACGAGCTTTGAGCTTCAGAAGGTCTGGTGAACCTCGTAAGTTGTATAGTAATTGCGAAAACGCGGTGAGGTCTTCAAGAAACTATTTAGGTGAATGCCTTAGATGCGTCATCAAGCTCTAGAATGTACAGTCAATGGCGTCAACACGAGTGGTGCAAACAACCATGCGATGACGCCGCCACATGACAACACAGGACACCGAAATGCATGACCTCATTATGAAGTCGCACGAGATGTCACGCTTGTCACAGTGCAGGGGACGGGAAGGAAGAATAGACATGAGTGAGAGATCTCCGTCCGTTCTTCATGTTTCAAGCATTGCACCAGGAAGAACAAGTTTAATATTCATAGGCGCCAACTCGCTGAGGTGCAACTTTTTTGACGTCGCATAACTTGACGTCATTCCATGACATCGTTGTTTCATTAAAGGTGAGTGGATCCCAGAGCCGTTGCAGAGCCAAACCAGGTGCAGAAAGGTTCCAATGCTTCCGACCTCGGAGGCATAATAAACAAAGTGGCTGGCTGGGCTAGTTGTTTTAGCATACTTGAGGTTTAACAACGCGAAACACAGGTTGGACAGGAAAAAGACAAAACAAGCGCCGACTTCCAACTAAAATTTTTTTACAAGAAAGCTTGTCCTGTCCTTTTCCTGTCCGCCGTGTATTTTTTCGTGCTGTTGAACCTCAAGAAGTATAAAGCCATGGAAAGGGGAGAAAGCTTTCCGAAGGGGGATGTAATACAAATGACTCGGGAGAAAACTAAGAACGTAGCTTCCTATTCGAGTCGTTTTAGTCAAATGAATAAAGTACCATGTGACACGTCTTAGTTTAGTTTACTGCATGCTTATGTCTAGTTTACTACTTATTCGGAGCTGTAGCACTAAATGAGTCAAAAAGTTTAAACTGATCTAACGTGATTATAGCCTTGAATTAGCTTCTCACAGGGACTACCTCCTCGCCTAACAAGCAGACAATGTAAGCAATGAACATTAAGGTTCTCAGGATTTCGTGGTTTTCGCCTACACTGTGTTGTTTTCTTTTGCGCATGTCACATACGTTCGCAGCGAAAAAGAAGCACAAACAAAATGGTTGGGCTGTCATGCGAGTCAAGATAGAATGGGCGTGCGACTGCATAATTGTGAGGATATTACGCTCCAGACCACGATGTGGTAGTGTTTTTTGGAATGCTACTAAGTCAGAGCCCACAGGCCTCACTCAATAAGACTCCATCAAAATGCAGCCACGGAAGCTGTGATGCGCTTCCGCGCCGCCTTGGGGTCCAGCATTGGAGCACCAGAGCCCCTGGACCAACCTGGCGGGCGCTGCGTGTTGAAGGAAAATACGGATACACAAAACTGCCATGCCTCGTCTGTGGATTAGTTGAGAGATTATTTGAAGGTGACATCATGCGAAACAGACTGCTAGCGCCAGGAGTTAATGCGAAAAGACGGGGAACACCGGGACAGGATAGTGCACGGGTTCTTTTCGTTGATGGACGCTGTTATCGTGTCTAAGCCGTCATTTTGTTGGGTGCACAGTGGAAATATACAACACTGCCTGACGCATCGTATGTTTTACGCACGCGGAAAAGCACGCGAGTGGGACGCAGGTGGGTGGGACAGATAAAACAGACCAGCCTTATCACTGCCCAAAGCGTGAATGCTATAACAACCAGATTTAGCTGGGCGTCTACGCAGCAGTTTCGCAGACGCCCCGTGGCAAAAATTTTGAATTGCAGATTGCGTTCGCAGAGCCTTTGCGGACGCTCAACTAAACCTGTTTAAGGTCGCACAGCGCGTGACGCCGGCAGCTGGTGGCCTCTCAAGCCGAGAGGAAACGCCGTGACCGTGTTTCGTCGGACGAAGGAGCGTGATCATGCCGGGGAGAAGGGGGCTGCGTCTCTGGTGCAGCTGCAGTGAACTTTGCTCGTAGACGCGCTCAAGAGCTCTGGCGCACGCGCTAGCTCGACAGACATCAGGAGGCTGCAGGTAAATTGTAGCTGTGCTCTTACCACTTCGCTCTTTGGGGCCGCCGTATTTCCTGCGTGCTCTTGTTTTACGTGAGATTCGATTGAAAAGCGATAATTTCTGGCCTTACCGTGAAGCCAGAATCTATCTGAATGCGAACAAGAATGCGATAGCATCAGATTGGATATCGGAAGGGGGCCCCTTCCGACATCGCCATTTGTTGCTATCGCATTCATTGCTTCGCGTTTGTGGCTGGTCGCATTTTCTTAATCTTTAGGAGTTGTTTAGGGTCCTCTTCATTTTAGGTTTACCCGTAAGGCTTGCTCAGTGAATGGTTCCGTACCAGATCGTTTCCGGTGAGATTGTAGTGCCTGGCGATGGCGCTCGTCCAACGTTCCCACATTCCGAACACGTCCGAGGGGTTCCTATCGAAGACGTATGTTTCGGGCGGTGAGAAAAACTCGGTCAGTGCGGGGTCCAGGATCTCGGCTTCGAAGTCCATCATCTGTTCAAACGTGACGCCGTCCACGATGCCACCTCCGTAATGCGAGTACAGTGTCTCGAAGTACCTCCGATGAGCCGGTGACCCCACGCCGAGTTTTACCGCGTTGTACTTGAACTGCTCGAGGTGTACAGTGGGGTGTACGGTCAACTGCAAATTCGAATAACAATTCGTTAAGGCGTGAAAAACTCTTGAGAACGCTAAATCCTGGTTGCGCTCACGTAAACAAGCGAGCTGCTGCGAGCAAGTGCAGTCCGCGTCGTAAGTTTGGATATCTTCATGTCTGATGAAACCTAAAAGGACTGAGCATTTTTTTCTTTACTATATTCTGCTGAAGTGTGTAGTACAATTAGCTAGTGCATTGAAAAAGAAATGAGAAATTTCAACTGACTGGTGGCTTCCGAAGAACGGAAGTGCTCCATTTTTTGTCTCGCCTCTAGCAGCTTCTCAACTTCGGCCGCTAATTCTACAAAGTTGTCCGCTGTTAAAGCGAACATTGGAGCGCTTGGCAGGCCGCTGGAGTCAGCAGGCGGTCGTAGCGAGTGTCGCGCAGGCGCGGCTTGTTTCGCGTTGATTTGCTAACGGTGGCGAATGACGGAAGAACACGACTCACAGTACACACAGAAAGCACGGCGCCTGCGCGAAACCAAGGTCCGTCACCAATTACAATGTTACGTTCGACAAAGCAGCGATGACAGAATACCCGACGAAGTTTACCAGTGTTCCCGATGTAAAATCAGTGACAAAAACAGCGCTGCGTAAGGTCAACTACCTGGAATGCACAAGAGGTCACCAGAACAAGTAAGCGCTATTAAACTGTCTATACTTATCACTCAGTGATAGAGACAGTGAAAGCTGTGGCAAGAGGTGACTCTAGCTTTTTAGGTTGTAACAATTGCCCCGCCACGGTGGGCTAAGGTACTCGGCTGCTGACCCGCAGGTGGCGGGATCGAATCCCGGCTGCGGCGGGCGGCTGAATTATCGATGGAGGCGAAAATGCTGTGAGCCCCTATGCTCAGATTTGGGTGCGCGCTAAACAAACCCAGGTGGTCGAAATTTGCGAAGCCCTCCACTACAGTATCTCTCAATGATCATATGATGGTTTTGGGACGTTAAACCCCACATTTCAGTCAGGTTGTAACGACTTGAAAACGAACGCGACGACCTCGAACGAATCGCTGCTGCCTCGCGTGTAGAACTCGAAAAAGCGCGGCCAGCCCCACTTGTCGCTGATCTGAAGCATGCTGCTCAACACGTCCACCGCGAAGTGATCACGTGTCTCCGGGTGCTGCGGCCAGTGCAGGTTGGCGTCATGCATGTATCCGCGGATTCGAGGCACGTAGTCCGTCTCTTGCGCCACCACGTCGTCGCACGTCTTGAAGAGACGCGCCGCCCTCTGCGACGCGGTCTGTCTCTCGGCGGGGACGTCCTCGCGTCTGCATGGAATGGAAGGCGGGAAGTCATCTATAAAAGGGCCCTGAAGCACTTTTTCAAGTGGAATGAATTCACTGGAAGAGCTTATTGCCTCACAATTTCAATGCCGCAAAAATTGTAAGAATCTGTCTGGTACGATCGGAGTTTCGTCGCTCGCTGCAATTGCATTCTTTTTCCTCTCGTCCAGACGAAACCACTAAAAGCTAAGCACGGAGGGATAGTAGGGACAAAGAAAATACGTCATGCGCGTGCCTCGTGACCTTGAGCACTCTTTTTTTTTTCTAATACGTGGCTTTTTCAGTAAGATCACGTGCGCATGCGTGGACAAGTGACGGCCTTCCGCGGCGATCTCTGCAACGACTGAGCACGCCATGTTCAAATTAGCCAATGGCTGATAGGTTAGCTTTCTACGAGTGATTTTTGAGCATCATCCATCATTTGACAGAAGAAGAGAAACCAATTTTTAGTGGACCTTGATAATTTACTGTGAACTCCAGGCCGCGTGCGGCGCTATAATATTTGGCTCGCGTGTTGTCCGGAGCATCTACTACCGATGGGTAGCGTTTTCCGGCCATGCTCAAAAAGAGTTGTAGGGCCCCTTTAAACCGAAAATTTAAAGGTTCTTCAACTATGATGTTTGCAGCTTTACACTTTACGCGAAGACATACAGAAAGGTGACCATGTTGGTAGCGTGGACTTCTGCATCGCGCGAGAAAGTAGCGAAGTTGCAATTTTTCTTCTAGTGGGTACTTCTGGTCGAGTGCTTACTTCCGCAGAAGACGTGTTTCCTGAATAAGACTGGTAACACGAAATCGACTGTTCAGGAGAGTTATATTGGATACATATTGCTACGGGAAAGCACACAGGAAAATCAGGCGTGTTTTACATTATATCTGTATGATGCCGAAGTGCATAAGCATTCGCAGGGTTTCCGCTTCCGGGGGGGGGGACAAGGTTCGTTGCAGCGCCTCCCCCCCTATCATACCAATGTATGGGGATGACTTTGCACCCCCTGTCGCCTAACACGACTGTTAAATGTTAGGAACAATAATAATTATGTTTGTGCATTGTTCAGAGTGCGGTTGCGTACCAATGTATGATTGTTGCACGGCAATGGCGAAGCACAAAGATAATAGCCTGAGAGGTCCAGGCAATTTTTCGCAAAAGTGGCTTGGTGTGAGTATACCATAAATTGATCTTTTAAGTCGGGAAAGAGCTTTTGTGGTTGGTTAGTGAATAGATTGGTGGCGCCACTGTACATGGATAAACAGTTTGATGTTTTCTTGCAATAAAATTGTTGAATTTAGCGCATTGTGCTGTCTTCTTACATCCCTGTTCGCTAGCGCTGAATATGTTTCCGAGTTATGGTCGGTGTTTGTGTGGTCCTGTTTCTGCGTGTTCGTGTTTGAGTTCTCTTACTTTATCGAAACATTTTTTCCATACTTTTAAGAAAAACTCGAATACGAATCGCAATGTGTTAGGGGAATCTTGCAGCGAGAGAAGGCCATTATGTCCGTTACATAATATTGTCTCTCGTTCCTGTACCATCACAGCACCAACGAGGACCCGCCGTCAGCCCTATATAAGGTCTCATAACGAAACGCCATCGGACTGGACGTAATGTCACGCTAAGGTTTCATGTCGTAGTCTATACCGACCAATGCAATGTTGCTTTTTTCCATACTACTCTATTCTTAGTGTTTTATGCTAATTCTGCTAGCATACAAATGCTGGTTCCTACCTGGCAGAACTAATGACAGCATCGATGAAGCGACGGTTCAGGATGTGACGAATTGCCGTAGCGTTTTTCGCCATTCGGCCGCACACGAAGCGGTGGAAGTCGTGGCACGGATGTACAGACCAGTCCATGGTTTCACCGATCATCTGAACGGGAAAATATAGCTCGTTAGAGATTGGTCCGGGCAACTGCTCGGGTGAGTTCACAGCCCGATGTTTTTCTTCGCGGACAGCAACCGACAGGTTTCCAGTGGTAAGATTACAATGTGTTATTCATTGTGAAAGCAGCGCAAAAAAGCAAAAAAAACCAAACTCAGTTTCGATAAAATGACGAAGCATTGAGTGTGACAGAAATAATTTGGAGTGATTTACGAAGTAGGGTTTGCATCTAACTCTGTAAACACCCGATCTGGCGTAACTACAGAACTCTAGCGTTAGAGAATACGGCCGCTCCATCAAGCGAAGAAACGTTCGTGCCGTCTGTCACCTCAACGCGGAGTTGAGGTGGCAGACGGCATGGTGCCGCACGTACAGAGTTATATAGCAGCCACGGTGCAGCACGTACAGAGTTATATACAAGGCGTCTGCTGATATCCGTTAAGATGGCGCACGCTGCTGTGCCCTTGTGTTAAAATTTCTCAGTTGCTGCCGGACCAACGCAGCTCCTTCCCCTACCTAATGGCGCCCCTTCACACTCTGACGAAAGAAGGACTGGGCGTTTCCTCTCTTTTTTAGGAGGCATCGATGGCAGGCCTCGCACGCGGAAAGTTTTTCATCGCCAATTTTTCGCTCACGATCAATGACAGCGACGCCAACATTAGAGTTTCGGTGAATCCCTTGGCGTGAAATGTGAGCAACGCTAGAAGGCCACACGTCCCCACACGGCTGCACGCGACTGATAGAGTCCATACCATGGTGTATTCGCTGCAAGCCTCGTCACAGATGGGCTTTTCGGCGCCCGTGTTCCAGGCGACAAGCAGCACGGCCCCGCATATGGAGGCCACCAAAGCCAGAGCGACGAGTGTGTACATTGTGCGACGCCAGGGGAAGTCTTGGGCCCAGTGTCTCAGTTCCTCGGGCACAGGAACGGCCGCGACCATGCGCTGGCGTATCAGCTGGGGTCTGAGTCGGTTGCCGAGGGGCGTCTGCTGGTTCGGTTGCGGAGCCACAGGCGTGGCGGTCGAAGTGCTGGATGCCTTGCTCGCGTGTGCGTGGAAGTCCAAGGGTTGATGCAGCTTGACCCTCTGGAGTATTGGTGGAGCAGAAGCCGAGGCAAATGGTCATTACGCACAGTCGATGTCATCTTCATTGTGATCGTCGCTCTACTGCAGCTATACCTCAGAAATCACTTCAGTAAAACTTCAGTTGGGCTAGTTGGTGCATGTTACAAGAAATATTTGATGACGCAGACCACCAGGGGAGCGTTTTGTTTCACCTACTGTACCCTGGTGGCTTGCATTGTATAATTTACTTGTAACATCGGAAATCATTCCTAGTAGCAAGTCGATCGCCCTCTTGGTATAAGCTTTCAATGTTTTATGCAGGGGTGGTGCCAGGATTTCTTTAACTTGGGAGACGGCGATGCACGCACGACAGTAAAGTTCCTTGAGGGAACAGGTAGGCTGGGTACAAAGACACTATGTTTTTAACGCGTTTTGTCTTGGAAAAGCAAGTGGAAAGAGGGGAGGGGGGCTGGCAAAATTCTGAAGGTGGCAACTATGCCTCCCCCCCCCAGTACAAAGTCTGAAATGCTGTTAGCAGGCTGGGAGACAGAGTAGCAGATTGAAGCTGTACGGAGTGCGGCTATTTTAGGTTTTACCATATCATTGTTTTTTTGGAGAACTAGTTCGTGGGCTTTTTAGTGCATTACTTTGAAGAAGCTATTTGATGTAATAAGCGCCAGGTGAAGGAAGATACAAAAAGAAACAGAAGAGGCGACTCGTGTTTTTTTCCTCTTCCCATAGCGGTGGCGCAGCTATGGTACCGGTTTCAAGTTCGAAAGTTCGCCGGGGACCTACCGTTTTTTTTTTCTGAGAGATAGGATCGAGCTGTTCTCAGGCGCAATGACAGCACGAAGCGTTAGTCGAATATGTAGTCCCAAATAACTGTCATGGGACCACTAGGTATTTTGTTTAGCTGAACATGCTATTTATGGCGCAATGCTTTAAAGGGCCACTCACCAGGTTTGACAATTTTGAGCTGACAAGCGCAATGCGTAGACAAGGCGTTCCTGATCACTTCTGCCAAAATTTGCAACGCTACGCGCCGCGGAAATGGGTCAAATTTCAAGATGAAAGCTGCACCCCCTCCCCTCTACCAGCGCACGCGTAGAGAATGGGGGCATGACGTGGGCGTAGCAATGGCCCAACGTACACGTCAATGCGGTGACGTTGGTCCTCTATGTAGACGACTCTGCTCTGACGTTGTCAACAGTATACCACGTGACATGGCCAAAATTAATGAACACAACATGCATAATTCATGTATTTTTTGTTTTAAGAGTTTAATAAAGCTTGAAAAAATAATGAGACGCAATAAATATTGTGCGTGTTTTTTTAATTTTTTCCGTGAAATGCTTCGAGATGCGGGGCTAATGTGCCAGCGTTTCGCATGCGTTCGGGTACCCGCGGTCAGCGCATTGAGCAGACGACCGCCGTGGAACGCTCCTATACGCGTTTGCGCACTCATTGTGCTCATCTACTCTACCGCGTCTAAGCCAGCGTTTCCAAACAATCCCGCAGAAACAGGCAGAAGACCACAAAATATCGCTGGTCAACAAAGCAACGCTGTTCGTGTGCTCGGGGGTTGGACCGTCACCCCCGGAAGATCTTTTCAGGCCTGCGCCCAGCAATCTGACGTCATTTCCGGCCGGCCGACTCTCGGGGAAGCCGCAGCGGCAGCGAGTGCAGCGCGGGCGACGCTGGTGACGGTTCGGCGGCGTGGTGTTGACGGTGTTTCGCGTTTGTTGCTTTCCGTTGTTGTTTTGCGGCAATTTCGTTTCCGTGCGTGATGCTGGAGTGATGCGACAATGCCGAAGAAGTGTTGTGTACCCGGATGCACCGGCAACTACAAAACAGGAAAGAAGATACAAGTGTTTTCCTTCCCTAAAGACGCCGACGCTCTCAAACAATGGCTACGCGCCATTCCTAGGAAGGACTTCGTGCCGACTTCGTGCACTAAGGTAAGAATTTGAGATGCTCCTGTTCTTAGCTTGTCGTTGCTTGTTCGGGCAGAAATCACCTATGATGGGAAATACTTGAGCGTGTGGCCGCCGGGCCTCGCGAAGCGCTGACGCCAGCAGTTGATGAGAATCGCCCAGAAAGGCACGTTCGCAGCAAGGATGGTCAGCTGCGCTTTGTTCACTAACAGTGCCGTGGTGTCGTCCATTCTTGCAAGCTCTCGGTTGAAGCGCTTCGTGGAGTGCGGTGACATCACGCTCCCGTTTTTCCTTTCATGTTGCTTGTACCGCTTAGCGCAGCGCTTTTATTTAGATGCTTGCGAAACGTAGGTAGACTTTGTTTTAGCTACACGGACTGTAAACACGGTCATGCAAACGGGAGCGCATTTTTTTCTTTTGAGAAGTGGCGTCTCAGACGTTCTTGAAACGTTTGTGCAGGTGTGCGCGGATCATTTCGACGCTTCATGCATCGAGAAGACGACATCGTACACGAATCCAAGGACAGGGAGAGTTATTGAAGTTGCACTCCCAGTACCACGGTTGCGTCCTGGATCTGTCCCAACGGTATTTCCCGGCTGTCCGTCCTACCTATCAGTACGAGACCAGAGCACGAGAGAAACCCCTGACGCCAAGAGGAGCCGACAAGAAGCCTCCCAACTCGTCCGTGCTGTAGAAGAGTCGCTGGCGTCATATGAAGCGAAGCAAGAACGAGACCGGTTTTCGTCCCTCGAAGAACTAAGGGCTCGCCTGCAAGGGGTGTCAGTGAGTCCGAAGTGGACTGTGATTCATAAAGAAGAGTGCTCCATGTTTTTGAACATTATCGACTATCGTGAACCTTGTTTGAATGCGTCATTGACCGTGTTTGCAAACCTTGAAGTCTTTGCCTGCTATCAAGGTTCACCAATCAAGAACCGTGGTAGCGCTGTTGTACCAGACTCAGTTTAAAAAGTAAGTTCCTTGTTGGAAATTTTGAACAACCTGTCGATGCTGTCTGAGGAGCGCTGCACTTATCGCCACCTGGCTCAAGCAATACATTCCCTTCTGGACAAATTGGAAGCCAGCATTGATGAAGGCAAGAAAGAGACGGTGAACTTTATGAAGGAGCAGCTACTACTCCTTTCTGCAAAGCGCATTCAGTATAGCGCACAGGTGATGGTCTTTGCATGCATCTTGCGTACAATATCACCACATGCCTACAAGTTCCTGAGAAGCACAGGTGCACTAACTTTGCCCCACCCAAGCACTATTAGAAATGTGTGCTCGTCTATTCAAATGTGCCCACAAGTTGATTCTTCTGACGACACTTTCCTTCAGTATGTGTCTCAGAGATTCAAACATCTGCAGGCACATGAACACACTGTGACGCTCATGCTTGACGAGATTTATATCAAACCTTGTTTAGATTACAAAGGTGGGAACATATGTGGTGCAGCAGTTAACTCCAACGAAGCGGCCACATCGGTGCACGTGTTTATGATACAAAGTTTGCTGAGCGCATTCAAGAAGGTGGCGCACATTCTTCCGGTAAAAGCCTTACAGGGTGAAGATCTTCATTTCATGCTGAAGAAGGTGATCTTGGGCTTAGAAGAAATTGGATACAGGGTCATAGCCGTTGTCTGTGACAATAACTCGCTGAACAGGAAGGCAATGAAGATGTTTCTGCCAGAACCAAAGCTTAGCCCAGTTTACCCGCATCCGGCAGACCCAGATCGGCCGTTATTTTACGTGGTGGATGCTGTGCATCTATTTAAATGCATAAGAAATAACTGGCTCAACCAGAAAAATGCTGGAACTTGCTTTTTCTACCCACGCTTCGAGCTTTCGAACAATGGAGTTCATCCCGAATGCAAGATGACTGCTTCATTTAAGCATTTGAGAGATTTGCATAAAGAGGAGTCACCCCTGCTTCTGAAGTCTGGGTATGGCTTGACGTCAAAAGCTCTAAATCCAAGCAGCTTTGAACGACAGGACGTCAAACTCGTACTGCAGGTTTTTAATCCGCACGTAGCCGAAGCCCTGGCCGCTCGCAAGGGTCATACTGATTTTCAACATGCTACAGCAATCGCCGAGTTCATCAAAATAATTCTTCGTTGGTGGAGCATTGTCAATGTAAAGACACCTAGTAAGGGCTTCCATCACCGTAATGTTTACGAAGAGCCCATGTCAAACCACACAGATGACCCAAAGGCAAGCTTTCTAAACGCTTTTATCACATGGCTCGATGTGTGAGAATTTTATAGGCTCGACACCGGAGTACTTACCCAGGAGACATTGAGTGCCTTGAGGCTCTCTGCTCAATCCCTTTTGGCATTGGTGAAGTACTGCGTTAGTGAGCTTCACTTTAAGTATATTCTGCTAGGGAAAGTCAAGACGGATACCCTCGAGAGTCGCTTTGGACAGTACAGGCAGATGGCTGGTGGGCAGTATCACATATCTGTTCGCCAGCTTTGCGAAACCGAGGGAAGGATTCGCCTTCAAAATGCCCTTCTAAGGATGAGCAACGATGATCTCAGAGGCATCGAAGAGACGGACAGTGTCAGGGATGCGGGCACTTCTTTTAGTGTTCATGTTAGCGATGCTGACCTTGATGAGCTCAGAGCACAAATGCCGGTGATTGGTTATGTTCGTGGGTATTGTGCACACGCTGCAATGAAAGTTCTCAAGTGTGAAAGCTGCCAGAGGCAGTTGGTCGTTACCCGAAATACGGCCGAAACAGGAGAGGACACCCATTCTTTAATCGCACAACTGGATCGGTGTGGCCTCAAATTTCCTTCTGCTCTTGTAATCACAGTAGTTATGTACACGGAGGTTGTAGTTAGAAAGCTCATGACGGAAAGTACCTCTACCCAGTTTCTCCATGGGCCGAACCAAAAGAATGTCGTTCGGCAACTTACACTGGACTCTCTGCCAAGGCTTGAGGACATAGATACGTGTGAAAACGGGCACACCTACGAGCTCCTCATCACATTGGTTGCAAACTGTGCAGCAAATATAATGCTCAACAACTTGTGCAAGCAAAGGAACGATCCTTTACGCATTGAAAAAGATCAGAAGGCGAAAAATAGAAAGGCCCGAATTTTTCTTGGAAAGTAATTTTCCAAGCGTCGCGTCTTTCTCTTCACAGTTGTTCTTGTGAAACTGCACAGAGTGTATTTGATTGCATGTCATGACTTGATTTCCTTGGTATACTTCTGCCTTATGTAAAATGAGCCTTGCTTCCAGTTTTGTATCTCTTTACAAGTTGTTAGCTTTTAAAAGTGCTGTACTTTTTTCTTTTTTTTAACTCGAACTGCCTCGGTGCCTACTGTAGCAGTTGTACAGTCCGTTTTGGTACCTAAGCTGTGTACACTTTCCTTGTGCACTCTGTGTACAGACATGTTGTGCACTGTGATTTGTTTTTTCTTAGATTTTTGTTTGATTTTTTCCCTAGGACATGCACCTACCTGTGGCAGTACAATTACTTTTCTTTCTGTCATTTATCATGCTGTGGACCACAATTTAGTCACCAGTGTTCTTATGTATTGTATTTTTTGGCAAGTGTTTGAACCTGATACCTTGTGTTGCTACTGCTACTATGATAAACGAATGGTATGTTTTTCTCTAACCTACAATTTAAATGAAAGTGTGCTTTTTCTGTTCCAAAGCTCGGGGATGTTTTTGCTGTTACAATCTGTTTTGTTTTGAGTTTTATGAGGCAAGATATTGTGTTTTGTACTTTTGGCATATTTTCAGCATTAAGGGCAACATCTTGTGTTGCCTGTCGTCTGCCTGGACCGAGAACAATGCGCACTGTGATATTTGTACAGACGGCGTCTGGCTGTGATAAATAAATATGCATTATTCCATTCACGATATTCATTATTTCTTGATACCTTGATAAGTTCCCCAACCGCGGTGGCTCAGTGGCTAAGGCGTAGCACTGCTGAGCACTAGGGCGCGGTTTCGATATGCTGTGGACCACAATTTAGTCACCAGTGTTCTTATGTATTGTATTTTTTGGCAAGTGTTTGAACCTGATACCTTGTGTTGCTACTGCTACTATGATAAACGAATGGTATGTTTTCCTCTAACCTACAATTTAAATGAAAGTGTGCTTTTTCTGTTCCAAAGCTCGCGGATGTTTTTGCTGTTACAATCTGTTTTGTTTTGAGTTTTATGTGGCAAGATATTGTTTTTTGTACTTTTGGCATATTTTCAGCATTAAGGGCAACATCTTGTGTTGCCTGTCGTCTGCCTGGACCGAGAACAATGCGCACTGTGATATTTGTACAGACGGCGTCTGGCTGTGATAAATAAATATGCATTATTCCATTCACGATATTCATTATTTCTTGATACCTTGATAAGTTCCCCAACTGCGGTGGCTCAGTGGCTAAGGCGTAGCGCTGCTGAGCACTAGGGCGCGGTTTCGATACCCGGCTGCGGCGGCCGCATTTCTGATGGAGGCGAAAAGCAAAAACGCCCGTGTGTACGAGATTTCGGCACACAATAAAGATTCCCAGGTAGTCAAACTTGATCCTGAGCCCTCCCCTACGGCGCGCTTCATCGCCTGCGTTGCGTCGGCGCGTTAAACCATACAATCAATCGATACCTTGATAAATCGTGCGGACATGTTGTCAAGGCACCTCGCCTGAGTCGGTAGGCGTGAAGGGCGCTCGCGGCAAGCGCTCGCGGCTGGCGCAGCCACCCAGCGAAGCGCGGCCGGCCGGCCGGCGCGATGTGACGTCGTCGACGTCACGTCACGTGACGCGCAGGCCTGAAATGCTTCCGGGGGTGACGGTTGGACTTGTTTGGGAACGTCATGCGCACGTCACCTCTAGGTCGGATGCTGGAGAGGGTGTAGGAGGAGATTTTGCTTACGAAGGCTACGCGGAGGAGCGGCAAGGTTTTCGAGCTCGCTTCCTCTTATCCTCGTTTCGTGCCGCTTCGAAAAACCTGTTTTTTTCGCTCGTGTAGAAGCAATTCGAATAATTTTTGTGGCGAAATGTTCCTCATCGGACACACAACAACTTCCACTGTCTAACTAAAATTCGGTGTGGGGCCTGGTGTGTAGCCCTTCAAATATCATGAAAGACGGATGAGTGCCAACTACTAACTGTTTATTGACAGCAAAGGCTGCAAGCCAAGAAAACTTGCGAGCATGCGCAGATGCGTGAAGTAAGGACATGTCATCCTGGAAGCTGTGTATTGTAAAAGGATAACTCGAATCCATATAGCGCAAGTGGTATGTCACTGACACAGGCAGATCTTTTCCCTCTAATCTTAAACGCTTGTAGTAGCTCCCTCACCGTTTGATCCTGCTCTTGCCGATAACCTTGCGCCAAACCTGCCAGTCATCATCGTGACTTAACATGCACCGGAAGATTCGCGCCGTCAGTTTTTCCAATGTTATTGGCATGCTTCTTCAGGCGGTCATTATTGCACCGTCCCGTTTGTTTTTGGACTTGTCACAGCTCAGGAGAATTCTCGTAGACTACACTCATGGTACAACGCCCGAAGGGGTTCTCGTGCTCCTTGGCACCCTTGTGGCTTAGCAAGGGAGATTCGTGGGCACAACTGCGCAAAAATGAGTTGGAGAGGGAAACACGACAAGATTCGCATATCTCGCGGCCGCACTAGCTGATAGCGAGTGCGAGCCGGCTTTTCGGTTGAAAGCGGGACTAAACAGCGTCCCGCAGGAAGGCTGTCGGTACTGCGAGACTCCATCCGGAAAACCAGGGCATAGGTTACGCCCAAGTCTGGTCGCTTCACTTCAAAGGTAAGCCTCGGCACAGTGTAAGAAACATGGCCTCCGGGGAGCTCTGAGCGGAAATGCCAGTAAAGAGGCCATTCACTTTCAGCGCTCCGGCTGATCGTGTACTGCGATCTCGATAGTGGTTGATCATGCAGATCTACGATTGCATCAGGGTACGCGCTTACCGACGGCTTCTCCTTCTTCTTCCTGGTGATGATCTTTCGCAGGTTCGGCAGGTAGTGCATGGCTGTCAGATGAGAGAAACGCAGGCACTGCGAAGCTCGCCGAATACGTGTACACCACGCGATCGCGATATTCTTCTTCTGGCGCGTTCACGTTTCCACGAGCATCGCTCTCCTTGGAGACGTGGGCACTGGGCACTGCAACGGGGGCATATATGCGGCTGTATTTAATTACGTAAAAGAGACAGAAAGATTGCCAAGGTCTTAATATAAGCACATCCATTTATTTGTTATCATTTATTCATTTGTTTTCTCTGTATTTGCAAATTTATGATTTTACATGAGTTTAACATTTCAATAAAACAATATTACCACAAATATTTTTACATTCGTATATAAAAAAACCTTTTTGCATACCCCCCTTTTCCCCCACAAATTTTACTGGCCACGCGTTTCGTGACCGATATCCCGTGGTGGGTTGGGCCATTCTTCGAAGAAACATCATCAACCGCCAACACCGCTGAGCGAGATGACGATGAGGATGACTTCCTTTGCGTATGGTACGTAACAAAACTTGGGGGATTGACCGAGGAGTGCTGAAACATGATTTTGAAGAGTATTTGCGATAATAATAATGATTAAACAGGAAATAAATAAGCAGCAAACGTACAAACGAGAGAGTGTAATAATTATGTTTGTGCGCAGCAAGACAAGACAGCCGAATGATTATCCTGAAGATAAATCAATGTAATGTGATTAGGATAGAACCTTGTCTAGTGAGGGAAGTCTAGCTGTACTATGCGAAGAGCTAGAGGGTGATAATGGGATATAATAGGGCTCGGTGAGGTTAGGAGGACAGATGAGACATATACGGTGCTACAGAATGGACACGTCCTTTGCTATCGGGACTTTGCTGACAGAAGAGAACTGGGAGGGGGGTTCCTTATTCGCAGAATCATAGCTGGCAACATAGAGGAATACTATAGCATTAATGAAAGGGTGGTAGGTGTCGTAATTAAACTCAATAAGAGGTACAAGACAAAGGTGGTACAAGTTTACGCGCCTACAGCCAGCCATGATGACGCTTCAGTTGGAAGCTTCTATGAAGACGCGGAATCGGAAATGATCGGAGACTTTAATACAAAGGTAGGGAAGCAGCAGGATAGAGACCAGGCAGTAGGAGATTATGGCATCAGTACTAGAAATGCCAGATGAGAGGTACTACTAGAATTCACAGAACGTAATTGCTGTATTGGGGGCTGGCTGGTCCCGACGAAGCAGAAGAAGACGGCCGACGGAGACGTACACGGCCGGCGGGGACACCGACCAGCCCGAACACGCGGGTTGGCGCGACGCGCCGAAAGAAAAGCACACAACCCGCACTCCACGGTTACCCAACACACACTGCCTTTATTTTACAGTCGCCTTGAAATCCGAGATGCCAGAGCGGTGCCCCCTGGCATCCTCACATGTCAATCCGAAACCGAAACCCCAGAACAGAACAACCATCCCCTCCTCGAAAAAACACACCTATACAATGTTTATATTAATACATGATCGATACAAAAGTATATAAGGTATGTACATTAGAACATATGAAAATTCAGAACACGGCACACACTGAACTCCACACACTACGAGTCCTGAAAATGCACTGAACATATGTACATTGGAAGTCCTGAAAATTCACTAAAAATTCTATGCAACTCAGTACAATATAGATTTGTAGTTCTACGTCACGTAGTCTTCGAACCGACGCGGCTTCTGCCGCTTCCGCTTAGGGCGGGCCCTTTTGGGTGTAGAATCAGGTGCAAGAGCAGAAGAAGATTGTGAAAGGCTCTGAACGAGCGTTAAATTCGTGGTCTCATCAGAGCTCGCAGCATGAGCTTAGGAAGAATTTTGCGGACTGGAGTCCGGTTCAACGGTCTCAGCCGAATTTGAAGGTTCGAAGTGAACCGTATGGCTTAGTGTACTTGAACCAGCGACACCGACTGGTAACTCCTCCCCCCTGAAGAATGCCTGTACATGGAGGCCACAGTAATAATATGATGCGTAGTTGAAAGGCGTGGACGGAACGTGATGAGGAAGACTTTTAAGTGTTGAAGGCGAATCCGTATGAAAAATAAGAAGGCGCGAAGCATTCCAGATGTTACCATCACTTAAGCGAAAAGAAGTGGGGCTAACCTGGCCCAAGACTTGTAAGGACCCCGATACTTGGGGCGCTTGCCTGGCACACGAACCTTGACTAGATCGCCAGTGCGAACTTTGGACTGCTTTGCGCCTCGACGGGTGTCGACATACTTTTTCATTGTTTGTTGACGAGAAAAAATCCTGGTGCGGATTTGATCAGGAGAAGACACTGCTATGTTACGAGGCAAAGAGACTATGTCGAGAGCAACTCGCGGTTGCCTAACGTGGAGAAGTTGAGCAGGAGACACTCCAGTGGTGCCTTGTGGTGTGAACCTGTACGAAGCTAAACATTCCGTCAAGACTTGCTTGAGGGGACGGTGCTCTAATTGGGCGATCTGGATATGTTCCTTCAGAACGCGATTAAAGCGCTCGATTTGCCCCATTTCATGGGGATAGAAAACTGATGACCTCAAGTGCTGAATTCCTCGTTGTGAAAGAAAAGCTTCGAAATGTTGGGACTGAAACTGTGGACCATTGTCCGTAACTATGGCATCAGGAAAACCTTCCCGGCTGAAGATTGAAGACAGAAACTCAATGATGACCTCAGAAGTAACCGTATGTGTGAAACAATTTTCTGGCCATTTGGAATGGTAGTCGGTGAGAGAAACAATGAACCGGGCATTTTGCGGAACATTATGCAAAGGACCAATGATGTCCATGGCGAGTTTCTGCCAAGGCCGATCAGGCCACTGGACTGGCTGCAACGGAGAAAATGCAGGTTTGGCAGACTTGTCAGCTGCCTGACATATATGGCAGTTGTAAACTGCATGCTCGACCTGCTTGTCTAAGGCTGGCCACCAGTACCTGT
>WOVY01005613.1:0-45788 GCA_013436015.1 Rhipicephalus annulatus
TGATGATGATGTGGCCTACACGCTTCTCTAAAGCAACGAATGGCGATCCATAAACGGCGCAGTTTGGAACTCTCTGCGAATAGGTCTGCCTCGCATCAGAACAATAGCGTTGCGACGCTGTGCAGGAGTGATAAAACAAAGCGAAACAGTCTCTATTGTTTTCGTCAAGCTTCCCTTGATGAGTACGCGTCCACGCGTACTTATATGCTCTGGATCTTGCTTTCTTGTATGGCCAGTATGCGCTAGTGATGCGTAGTCACTTCCTGAAATTTGTAAGAATAGCACGGCGATATCACAATTCTCGATCCTTTCTAGCTCACCATACTTTTCCGTGTTCCCCTCGCTCTCCGTTGACGCTACAGCGGGAACGAGATTGTTTAGCATTAAATCCAGTGTGTTGGCGGCATCATTGGTTTTTAAAAAACCGTGTTTTTTGGTAACGAAAACTTCCGAAAGATGCAGGTGAACAAGACAATGAAAATAACGATAATCACACTGATTACTATACGCGTGCTGCCTTACAAAGTGCAATGCTGTCACTGCAAAAATGTGAGTGAAGTGCCGGCAAATAAAAGGAAAGGGTTTACTGTTTTTTTTCAAGAAATCATTAGGTTCTCTCAAAATGAAGGTAGGCCTGCCAGCAAGCAAACAGTTTCGGGTATAACTCATGACTTCCAACTGAATAGCGTCCAACCCGCCAAGGCTCTGTACCTCTATTTATTCCTTCACATGACATATATTCATGAACTGTGTAGCTTTTCCATGCGAGAAACGTCTAATAGTTTAGTTCATAGGCTAGCGCAACTGCCCGGTGAATGGAAATTGTTGTCTTGCTTGAAATTACAAAATTCATGACGTCTTTAGAACAATTACTGGCAGAAACTAAAGCAAGGAAAGTACTAGGCAATAACATCTATTGCGCTAATATCGCGTCTTTAACTTTTCCGTGCAGACGATATTGCTCCTATGCTTCAGAATATGCATTCTTCAAGGAAACTTACCTGAATTTTCTGAGATGGACAACCCTGCGGCCTTCTCCTCGATGCACACAACCAGGTGAACATTCCTTTCAAATATGACTAATGGTAGTAATACCGTATCCTAAATCATTAGGTTTCATCGAAAATGCAATACTAACTTATAACTATTATGATACCCCTTTCTTATCAGCAAGTGCACTTTTCTGCACTGTACATTCCCTCAACTAATGTCGGCATCTTTCAGGTCGGGGCGAACTTCTAGTTGCACGCGCTGTAGCTTGTCGGTAACGCCTCTTTATGTCAAGAGAGGAAAGTAAATATTTTTGATGTCCTGGCGCAATTAAACTGTGCACAAAAAACCTCTTTGCAGTAACTGCCTATCCACCATTAGTTTTATTAGCTAGCTTTACAAATATGAAAAATGTCTATTGTATCACCGTATCGCCGACCTATCGCTTAATAAAATACTTGAGATCGGCGATCTTTATTTTGGGGGCAAGCGGTTCCTTGTATAGAAAAGAACAAGATTGCATTAGTGTCAATAGTCGAAAACTGAATTCTTACAATGTTTTTCCTCGCAAACATTATGAAGTCCCGTATCCCGTATCTCGAACTTTCAGAACATATATAAAAACCTGGCGAAAGGTCACAGAAATAAAGTTAAGATCTCTAAACGCAAGTCTTGCGTTACTTGGTATAAGAGGTTACTTTCAAATGATAGAGAGGAACAGCATTATGAAAGGACAAGCATTTTAAATTGCGCATCTTGAATCATTGTTCATTAGTCCACTGTTGAGTGCGCGATGGCGAGCATGATGTTTCAAAATAAAAGATTCAGGAAGAAAAGGTCACGCAAAAAACCGACCAAACAAAATCGGGGATAGAGGAACGTAATAAAAATGTAGTGCAGAACATTTATGCATGTTTAAATATTGACTGCCACAGTTCCTAGTAAACTTTAATTTCTCAGTTAACATTTTTTATATATGCTGCAGCTTTTATTACCTTTCTAACGTATATATCTGTGTATAGATAGCGTTTTGGTTAGTGAAAATACTCTAGAGTATATTTGTTACTACCAACTTCAAAAAACAATACCCTAGCAAAAATTTATGCTCAATTACTGCCACGTACATAAAAAATTTAGCACATGCTTACATCCTAAATTCACTTCACAAAGAGTACAGAGCGTGTTGGCAGCACTGCACAAACAATATTAGGTGACGACGCTCGTTTTAGGATAAGCCTTGCAAATGCGTGTCGCCCATCCTGATCCCTTCCTTTTCTTTACGACAGGCTACTGACTTACAGCTACTTGTGTGCCTTCAATGCCTGGCTGTTGCTGTGTCCACGTACCCTGTCATACGATTGGCAGATGAGCAGTATACCTCTCGTGACATCACCGTGCGACTGCAGAAATCTGGCTACACTGGCGTTACTCACTTCACTATTGGCTCTTGGCTGGCGGATTTTGACCAGATTGAAAAGAAAAAACAGCGTGAGTTGCCATTACGTTTTATAATTCTCATTCTGTGGCCCTTGCCTAGAAACGGAGTAGCACTGAGTTAACTTCAATTTCATGTATGTTTTTTGGGGGGAGGGGGGGGGCACTGGAATGGCAATTTTTGTGATGATCATGGTGCTACTAACATCATGCCTTCACATATTGGTTGTTCTATATTTCCTCCATGAAAACGTTTAAATATTATATTTGTTTCGCTAGGTTGAAAAAACCCAAACTTCCACTACGTAAAGCACTATATGGCATCGGTTTACGAGAAACCATCACGAGATCAACAACCATTACCATCACGAGGTCAACGTGTAGTCGGTCTTGCAGCGAGCGTGTAGCCAACATGCATTCAGTCCAGCTGGCCAGTTTGCTTATTCTGCTCACAACTGAGGGCAATGACATTTAGGCCTGCTTGCGCAAGTTTTCTGTATGGTATGTTCCAGGGAAGTTCGACATTGCTATATTTATTCGCAGACGGTTCTTCGATACTTGTCCTTTTAGAGGGTCACGAGATAAATTGTCCATTAGCTGGGTTTTTTTGTAAACCGGCCAACAAGTTTCCCCATAACTGGACCAGTAGTCTCAAGAGTACATTTATACACTGCTTCACTCTTCTGTCTTGAAGAAAATAAATGAATGAAGGTGAATGGCTATGCACATACATTTGTAATGGGGCGAACTTTTGTTTCCTTGTGTTCTTCACTATTTTATGTCCTCTACCATAAAAAACTTGAAGTCACAGAATTTTCTCAAAAATAGTATATTGGCCGTTCTGGCAGTAAGACAATCAGTGATTTCAATAAGACCAGTTAAACATTCACAATCATAAACTTATAGTGGGGTTGCTCATCATAAAAGCAAGAACGACACCTTCAATACCTGAGATGAAAGCAACATTTAAAGGCAAAAGTAATTATGCAGGCAGAGTGTGCAAACAAAAACACAAATAAAGGAAACAAGACAACACAAACGCCGTCTGGTTCCTTCGGTTGCGTCCCGGTCTGCACGTGTTACCTTCTTCTATGATAAGTCCTTACTGATTAGTTCGACTTTCTGCCACCTTAAGTATTACCTTTAACATATGTACACGTGTGCGTGAGTGTATTTGTGTTCTTGTATGTGTGTGTCTTCAGGCGAAACATTTAAGGGGCGAAGCCCCTTAAGGCATGTTTAGCTCGTCACCTGTATGTATGCATGTATGTAGTAACCACCTCAAAGGATATCCACGAAGTGAATGATGATGAGTGGGGTAAAGCTTCGGGGGGTTTCATCGGCAAACAGTAAATCATCCGCCACCTGCGTCTGTCCGTCGTCTGTCTGTCTGACACACGGAGGAGCACACGTACGGATGAATGCATGGATGGACGGATGGAAGGACGCAAGGGCGAACACACGGATGAACGCACGGCCACATGGACAGATGGATAAATGGACGTACGGACGGACGCGCGGACAGACAGGCGCACGGATAGACGAATGAATGCACGGACAGACGCATTGACAGACGGAAGCAAGAACGAACGGATGGACGCGAGCGCTGACAAACTGACGGACGCTTCGCCCCACTCATCATCATTCACTCCGTGGATATGGTGTGATTTTTTGTAACCATAAACTGCGCGCAGTTGTCATGGATATCAGCATGATAGAATTGTTTGAAAACTTTAGGCGCTTGGTATCATTTTATGTGACGCATGAAGCCTGCCATTGAATCAAGAGAACAACTACAACAGCACTGTTACTACAACAACACTGAGCAACTGCGTGACCCTTCATCAAGACTACTGGTGCCCCTGCTCCTGACTGTGCTGCCATTCCTTCCGGCGTCCAACCTGTTCGTGACCGTCGGCTTCGTCGTAGCTGAGAGAGTCCTCTACATTCCCAGGTACGCAATACTTTTTAACAGTGCACATGATGATTAATCTTATTTGTACCTATGATAGCGGATAACGAATGGTGTTCAAAAGGCGGAATGATACGATTGAATCTGATATATAAAAAATAACTTTTATATTTGAATTGAACCGTGCAAATACATCTTTCAAGAAGACGTTGCAGCCCTCACCTAGTGGCAAATAGCTGCAACTATCAGTGAAACTACTTTTTACCAAGCTTATGCTAGTAATGCAAAATATTTGCGAGATATCCTATGTTTTCGCTAGTAGTACTAAGTATGCCCAGACATGCCTAGACATGTCCCGTTCCTATCTGTTACCTGATGTGATTTTAGTCAGGTCACTCTACTGTTATGTGGTTTATGAAGGTAACATGCCACCTGAGGAGCGATTACGAGTTATATATATCACGGCAAACATGTGACGTAACTGGCTGTGATGCGATGCAGCCTGATATCAGCGACCCTACTAATTGCTACGTCGTTTTAGTCATGTCACTAGGCGTAGCACGATTTTTGGTGACGCGAGTGTTTTTTTAATAAATACAGACAAAGATAGGTGACGTGAGCGTTATATGATGTTCATTCATGTGACTTTGTTACGTGGTTATAGTTAGGTGAGGGAGCTTTACGTGATGTTATGCAATTTTAGTCACGTGACATATTATATTATGAAGGTATATAATATTCAGTCACCTAACAGACTCGCTCGTCTTAGGTTTTGCATTCCACACCAGAAAAAAAAAACTCAGCGATCGTGCTATGGGAGCGAAGCGAAAGTTAAAAGATATTGAGCAAGCGTGTACCTGTTCAGAGGTACACGCTTGCTCAATTCCTGTTTGCACTATCTGGACAAGGAAAAGCTTAAAGTGCTCCGCGCTGGAAAATAGAAAGTATGTTTGCGAACAGTCCACTTTCATTTTCGACGTAGTCACCTCACTCTGTGAACAATTTGACACCGCATTCACTAAGAAGCGCGCGGATAATAGCGAAGCATAAAAACAATAATTAGAATAAATAGCGGAATGCAAAACTTTATAACTCTGGCAAGTGGGTTCATTTCATGCGGTGTGTGTACGCCATCGCCGGTGGGAACTTTATTTAATTCCTATATACCTTCAAAAGGGCTTTTCGGGCAGTGAGTACCTTTGCCACATTAACACTAAATCTACAACGAAGCATCCTTTACAGGCAACTCCACAACGATCCCAATTATAGAGAAAGCTTGTGAAGAAGTGGAAACACTGAACTGTTGTTATATTAGTCACACGCCGAAGAGCTAAGTAACAGTTTACCATGACTTCTTTATTCGTGAAAAATGTAAGAATGCGGCAACATTTACTTCAACACAACAGACGACCAGAATACCCATCCTCAATCTTAATCACCGCTTTGATGCATTGCTGGACTCAGCGTAATTCGCGTTTCGTATGAAACAGACACTTTACTTGAATATTTTTAAAACCTATGCAAACATATTCTTTATTTCGTTTTTAATTTTATAAGATTTTTTCGTCTGGGGGTGCAACTGTTTTTTACGGGCAGCTGACGCAAGATTTTCCTGCTCTCTTCTCGCAATACGATGCTTCTCATGATCAAGCAAACAAAAGGGGGAACGTAGCGTTTGTCTCCTGTGAACAAGCTTGATGGCCTACTTGCGTTATATATGAGCTTCCATGTTTCTAAAACGTCACAACATAGTTTCCAGCCTATGTGTTTGCGTTGATGCCTTGTACCGCGCGTTAATTTCAACAGCGCAAGTTAAAAACACACGTACATATGAGATGCAAGAGGTCTAAACAGTAAGTATCGCTGCAGCGATAACTTCTGTTCAAGGACTTTTTCGTCGTTTTAAATTACTATGTTGCCCTGTACCTCTAAAGTTCAGAGCAACTTGGGAACTTTGCATATTTAGGGAGGTGTGGGTTTCGGAGGCATCTAAATTGCCTCCGTTGGACGTACTCAAGAGGAAGCTTGCTCTAACATACAGACAAGCCCTTGTAAATGTTTCTGCGTATTCAGTCGAACTACTGTCACACGAAGAACTGCAACGCACCTTATTTTTTAACGCCTGATTACCCGTCTTGGTTCCTACATCGGTATAACGTAAACTTCACGAGCATGAACAGCGCTAAATTTTATTCCGCTGTGTTCTGTGAACATATTAGAATTTTCGACACGTTCTTTGACGTGGTCGTGTTTCTCTATTGTGTACGACGTTCAACCAGCAATTTCACTGCCGCAATTTGTTGTGTACACGCCCGCACAAATCGCTTCGTAGCTTCTTCAAAGATAGTGGAAATGCAAACGGCTCTTCCGCGAACAAATAAATCAAGCGGTTTGTATCTTCATATCCAGAAAAAAAAGAGAATAGGTCTTTTTTTCTACATTATGTCAATTCCTAGGTAAGTGCATCCTCAGCTGTTTTAGTAATTTCCTGGTATGGTCGTTCGGCGCTGTCACTGTCATTCTCTTTCCTCTTGCGAGTCCCTGCATACGTATTTTTGGGACAATATATTTTCTACTCTGTGCAGTAAGATATTCGCTTACTGCAGTTTCATTATTACTGAAACTCTTCAGCAGCGTTCCACGCAGATGGTATTTTGCTGTCTCAAACCAACTTGCGCTTGCATTGCCAACAAAAGCATACGATACACTGCTCAGTACCTGTTCTTGTGGGTTGGGAAAAAGGCGCTTAATGATTCACAGTACTCCTTACTCTGCTATGGGAGAGCTGAAAGTCGTTCCTTGGGCATCACCACCTTAATGAGGGTGCGGAGATATTTCGCCGCATATTCGATTGCATTTAGTCTTGTGTGTGCATTCACACACTCTATTCGCAGATTTCTGTTATGACGAACATAAGTGACAAGTTCTAAAATAAAATTCATGCCACGTTTAATATGTATTGCCTGGCCTACGTCAAACTATATTGGTGCGTTTTCCGGAGTTTTGTTACCAGGATATAAACGAAAGTCGGTATGGCATGACATCAGTGCATGACGAACGTAAGGCAGGTCATGCATGACCAGGTCATGTACGTACGGTCATATGGGTTTTTGTTCTGTTGTGTTGTGTTATATCTGTTTTGCTGTGGAGAGTTTGACGTACACATTGCCTCAGCTCCTCCATATCAATAACTTCTGCAGCGAAAAGAAATTAAAAAAATCAATACTGAATGATAATAAAATGAACAATCAGCAAAAAAAAAACAAAAAACGCATAATAGCACACTTAAACTAGTTGAAATAACGTGTGAATGAACTGTTTTGTTGCAGCAGTTCACACTGTCATAAAAGGTTCTGACGCAAATTTTTCTAATTCTACGCTCAGTTGATATACTAACACATGATTTCATAAATAATAACCCCTGGACCATCACAAGCGCTCATCCAGCCCGGTTTCCACTAAGAAGTCTGTCAGGTTTTATAGGTTTCATTCGCGTGGTGCATATATCATGTTGCTCATGCATTTGGGCATGACAAAAATGTGATAAGCCGAGTGTTCAAAGTCAAGCTTAATGGTTTTCTTAAAATTCAACACTAGGAAGAACATGAAATCTATTTTCGCAGATACGTTACGCATCCCGGGGGACACAAATTGATACAATAATGGTGGTGGCTGTCAGTGGCACAATTAATTAGGATTCAATAATTAACTTTTCAGAGATTGCAGTGAGCGGACACATTTGTATTTAGATGTGGGAGACAGTTGCGTTTCTACACAATTACACGTTGGAAAAATTCTTCTAGCATGCCTGTGCTCCGAGATATCGCGTGGAAACCTAATTTTGCTTAGCATGACTACACGTGCAAGAAAGTCAGCACTGGCGCGAACCTACTTTCCGAAGGGCCACTGTAGTTACGTGCATCGTTTAATCTGACAATAGGTTGAAGGCATTGGTAAAGATGATAACCGTTGGCCTTTTACTACAGGCTGGCGATACCAAACTACGGCTGTTTGTCACATGGGGCAGAAACATTGCACCGATATTCACCGCCCTGCACGCGTAATGATGCAAAGTACAATTAAACCTTACCGCGGGATACCTCGGAGCACAGTAATACTAGAGGAATGCTTTCACGTGTAAATGTTTCGAAACGAAACTGCCTCAAACTTTTCAATACAAAAATGTCTGCTTACTGTAGTCATTGAAAAGCTAATTACTAAAGGCATCTTCGAGAAAGCGCACCGAGGCGCACCAGTGTGCGCAGTGGGTCTGTACGTATTCGATATACCGCACTGGTGCACACCAACCATCTTCGGTAACCAGGGCGCACCCTGTCGGGGCACTTCTTTTTTGCGTTGCTCTGAGGTGCTTCGAAAAAATTGGTGGAGTGACACTGTGTAATCCCAGCATTCGTTGCGTGCCGCTCGCGTAGCAGACGATTAGCAGACGACACGCAACGACTGGTATGGCGACAGCAAGAAAGATAGCGCGCCTCGAATTTTAAGAGGCTTGTTTGTACAAGTTCATCTGATGACGACAGTGAAGATGAAATTTTGCCAAGCTTGGTGACAAGGCACAGCGATGAAGTACCGAAAGTGTGCAATTTTGTGGGGTAATCGTCAAGCTCTACTCCGACGTCTATTTGAGTAATGTTATACATACATAATTTAACATTGTGTGGACTTGAGCTTATTGGCTTTATTCATAGCGTAAAACAGCGCTCATTGTGTAGCAGACGATGCGAAAAGCCGGATGAAGCACAGGGGGGCGCAAATCTAAAGCGGGCGTGTTACGCTAGGTGGCGCTAGCAGTGCGCACCAAAGTGGTTAACTTTGTCTTCGGTATCTCCATTCGGCCGTCCACAGCACCGGGGCCCCTTTTTGGTTTTGGGGAAATTCTAGACTGCTCCGGGGCACGATTCCCGAAGATGGCATAATTACTAGTTGATTGGGCCACGGAGAACTACTATTATTGTCTCTCTTTGTGTCCCCCTGGATACGTGAATGTCCTCCAAAGGTGGTTTTCATGTTCTCACTAGTGCTGAAATTTTAAAAAATCATAAAGCAAAACTTTGAACACTCGGTATAGTGAACTAGATCTCAAAACATGAAAGACTTCATTTGCAACCTTATTCAAAATAAGCGATGTATGCCACTCTTTTCTGGCTGCTTCGCATTGCATTGATTCCCAGCCGAATTTTCGCTTTACACAGAACCCTGCGTGTGGTTCAGCTTCCCGCGTTACGCTTGGCTCGTCAAGCAATTATTTACTTTCAGAGACATGTATGCGAGCTTCTCATATAACGAAGCTCGCATAGACATGACACAACTAATGGCTTTTATTACTTTGCCATTGTAATGTGAGGTTTTTTGTTTTATGTTCCATTTAAATATTAGAAGCTGCAAAGTTCCCTGCGCTGGAATTCTCCTTATTACAGCATCGGCATGTCCTTGTTGGTGGCCGAAGGGCTGTGCCGCCTTCACATGCGGTGCTCTAGAGTGCTCCGGTGGTGCTCTACGAGCATCTGCTTCATTCTGGTGCTGCTGTTTGCTGCCCGCACCTGGAACAGGAACGGCGTGTGGGCATCCAGGGAGGCCCTGTTCGAGTGGGTGAAATTCGTATTGTTTTCACGTGCAGTTCATCTTTTGTTTTACATTCATTGTTCACCAAACGTAGAACGTGTATCAACATTGCACGCTTTCTTTTTTTATTTCGTTCAGCATATTTACAATATAAGAATGATGCATGTTGTTTCAGATCCGGTGTAAGGGACCTTCCAGGAAACGCAAAGGTGCATTACAATTACGCTAATCTGCAGAAGGACATTGGGAACTCGGATTTGGCCATCAAACACTATCGGCTAGCAATTGCGTGAGTTCTCCGTCGCTGTAATCTTTGCTCAACGTTTCTTACATGCAGTGTTCTTGTCCAGAAACATTCTTCATTTAGTGCTTATTTGCTTTTTATGTATGCAGTGGTTCTCACTCTTTTTGTCACCAAACGTTGCGTGACATTGAGAGGAAATAGAGAGCACCAGAAACAGAGTATTCAAACGATACCACCCGAACCATAAAATGAGGCTTGCAGGTTTTTATACGACGTAACCTGGGCATTTGCACTAGGTATACTAGCCAAAGAAGCTATCTTCTTTAAATATGGTCTGTGGCCAATAAACCTTTGAAGGGATTGCATTACCTACGCTTGTTCAGGTCCAGGCAAGCGAGAAAGAATATTTATTTTTACTGCGATTACTGAAGCCTTCGCTTGCGCTGGTGAGAACGTGGCATACTGTAGCAGGTGATGAGGCGTAATGCGATAAGGTGATCTTTGAACACTTTTTCCGCTTCCCGCAGGTTGTGGCCAAATCACGCCAGCGCTCACAATAACTTGGGTACTGTGCTGACGTCAGCGGAGGAATCTGAACAACACTTCCGGTACGCCTTGAACGTGAATGCAAACCACCCAGGGGCTCATTTTAACCTGGCGAATATCTACAGGTACGTGTGAATTTTCTAGCAAGGTGTGGGTGTAGTGAGGTTAAAAACTGAGAGGAAAGAGGCACACACTTGCAACAAAACACTATTTTTTGTTGATTGTAAATATAAAGCCATTAAACAAAATTGACAGCATATTTACGGAGTGAATGAGGATGAGTGGGCCGAAGCGTCCGTCAATCTGTCCGTGCTTCTGTCCATGTGTATATCCGTCCTTATGTGTGCCCGTTCGTTCATACGTTCTTGCATCCGTCCGTGCGTCAGTCTATCCGTTCGTGCGTCCGTTCTTCCGTCCGTCCGTGTGTTTGTTTGTCTGTCTGTTCATCTCCTTGTCTGTCCGTCCGTCCGTGCATAAGTCCGTCCATCTAGTGAGCACTTCAAGTGCCGCCATCTCGCTTCTTTTCATCACATATTAATCATATACAAGTAACGTCATCCAGCGGATATTCCAACCACTAAACGAGAGTATGTACCACATTTCTGCTCTCGGCGCTTTGTTAACACCGAGTGTGTGATAACGACGCCATGCTGCGTTTTTCATAATATGTGGGCATGCGGATAAGTTCCCGAGGGTAGGTATGTGCCACTGGTATGCGGGTATCTCAAGGAGGATAATCCTTCTTGGCGTATGCGCCACAGGTTACGTGCTACGACAACGGGACGCACAAGCCACACCATAAGGAGCTTCGCCCCTTAAACACTTTTTTCATATAGCAAAAAATGGCCGCGTATTTGCCTGCTTCACTGCTAATGGCGTCGAAAGACAATAGTCCTCTGCTTGCCGTGCTGCATGAATCTTGGTCTCATTCTTGGCCACCCAAGATGCTGTTCTTGTACCATTTTCGTACGGCCTCGGTTCTGCTCCAGCTAAGGTGCGCAATGGGCTGACGCGCACTGTATGCTCCGATTAAGTGCCAAGTTGCTTCCTGTGTCACCATTTTAAGTACGCTTACGTACCTTCTGACGCCTGTTCAGGTGCCGTCCAGTTTGACTGACGTACACCAGTCACGCAGTGTACGTCAACCGACTGCACACGGAAGCTGGAGAAGACGCCAGAGCTTTGAAGATATGGCAAAAAGACATAAACGAGAATTATTTGAAGTTGTTGCTTCAATAAATTGGGCATAAAACACACCAGCAAGCCGTCTCTTGCTTTATTCTACTGTGAGATAGACTATCTTCACGACTAGTGTGATGCGGTGGTGTGTTATCTGTTTTGATTTTTTTTCTTTATGTGGGAATGTTATCGGTAACACGTGATGTTTCCGTTGCTTTATATTGGCAATGTACTCAAAGTTTGTTTAAGTTAGGGTCTACTAAAAGAGGGGAGTGCCCGGTCCCAGCTTCAAAAAATGAAGCCCAAACAGGATCAACCCGCTTGTGGCACTGCGGTCGGTAGTCTGCGTTGTGTCGTCGATTTAAGAGTTGCGGGTGGATCCGAAGGGGTCAAATTCTAGCTTCCCAGTCAAAAGGCCCAAGTTAGAATTACAGCTGTAGATGGCGCATTTTTATTGTAAGTGTCACTTGTACAGCTATATTGGTTTGGCTTTGTTTCTTGAATCTTACTTCAGTGCGCTACGCACTGAAAAAAAGCGCAAAATTTGAAGTAATGAAGATGATGGTGATAAGTGGAGTTTGACGTCCCAAAACCATCATATGGTTCACAGAGACGCCGTAGTGTAGGCCTCCGAAAATTCCGACCACCTGGGGTTCTTTAACGTGCACCCAAATCTGAGCACACGCGGCTGCACCACCTTCGCCTCCATCGAAAATGCAGTCACCGCTGCCGGGATTCATTCCCGCAACCTGCAGGTCAGCAGCCGAGTACCTTAGTCACTGGACCACCATAATGGAGTGAAAAGGGAGAAACATGACAGTGCCATTATCCTCGTGCAGCAAGCAAGGCCAAAAGGACGTCGCAAGAGCCCTGCTGGAACGTGCGGTGGAGCTTGATCCAGACTTCTGCGAGGCGTACTCGTCGCTTGCCGTCCTCATGGCTGAGAAAGGTGACCTGGCTGAAGCAGAGAGGTTGCACCAGATGGCGTTGCGCAGTGATGACCGAAATGCGGATGCCCGCAATAACTACGGCACATTCCTTCAGTCACACGGTGAGGCCGGCTGTACTGTGACTTCTGTTCATTTATAAAAAATTCATAGTCATGCTATGCATAAAAGGTGTTAATTACTTCGTCAAAAGCTAAATAACTGGTAACTCGTCTGGTAAACTGTATCTAAGCCAAATCAGGCAAACACTTGAAAATTGTTACTGCAACGTGTGACAAGATTTGATATCGATTGATATATGTGTGGTTTAACGTCTCAAAACCACTATATGGTGAAGCCGTAGAGTAGGCTTCCGAAAGTTCCGACCACCTGGGGTTCTTTAACGTGCACTCAAATCTGAGCACACAGGCCTACACCATTTTCGCTTCAATTGAAAATGCATTCACTGTTGCCGGGATTTAATCCCGCGGCCTCTAGGTCAACATCCGAGTACCTTAGCCACTAGACCACCACGGCGAGGCAACGTATGACAAGTTTCCTGAGGTCCTATTTCAACGTATAGGTGACAATTCTACCCCAGCCAGGGTAGCCAGCTGATCTTAGAACTGGCTAACCACCCTGTCTTTCTGCTTAAACTTTCTTCCTCCTCCTTTCTCCTAATAAGACTGTTGCTGGATGCATTTCCTAATTCAATATTCAGAAGTTACAATTTTAGCACGTCCTCCGACATTTCTAGCGGTATAAACATGATATGGTGCCGGAGAGGTCAAATAATGAAGCGTTCGGAGGCGCTGATACATTGCACGTTTGTCGATGACAATTTCAAACAGCAAACTTCGAAATTCTTAGCGAGCATAAATTCCTGAAAGGACAGATCGTAAAGTTGTTCAATGAAAATGGCTGCTGGTACTGAACTATATACCTGCCGCTTCGCACAAATGACACCCTGGTTCTATAATTTGTCATCTCTGATATAATTAGACTTACTTGTTGCAATATTCTGCCTTTCGAAGTTTTTATTCAAGTAATCATGGATGTGCTCTTTTGTGCAGGCCGTGCTGAAGAGGCCATGGCACAGTATGAGCAAGCTCTCGACATCCAGCAAAACCACACCGTGGCACTATTGAACGCAGCTAGAAGCCTTCACAGCATGAACCTCAACATGCAGGCCGAGAGTCTCTACAAGAGGTCAGCCAGTATACCAACAACCGACCTTGATGCATAGAACTACGTTAACCTATCAACTTCTCGGTTGTTGTGACAACATACTGACCACATGTCATAACAGCTGACCTAAAAAGAGGATCAAAGGATTAAATTTCCCGGCAGGTTCTTTTGCAACATACACGTATTACTGATGCCCCTGAACCATCAGAACTACGCCCATTGCCTCAAATCAAGAGCTTCTTACGTTTTCAATGCAGCAGGACAAGCCGCGGTAGAACATTTAAAAAAAGGTGAGCGTCAGTTTAAAACGTCGTAAGCCAAATATTCTCAGCATAGACCGATGGTATTGAAGGCCACTAGCTGGTCCACGTTGATAGGGGGGAATCTGAACAAGATACCATCAGTGAGTGTCCGTGTTCCAGTGATGACTTTCTTACACGACGCTTCCGCACAGTGAACTTAATGTAATGAAGTACTCGTGTTTTACGTAATACTTTCCTGAATGCGTCTTTGTCAGAACTGCGCCTCAATGCTCCCTAGTGCGTTTTGGCCTTTCGAATAGCCCTGTTATTACAATTAGTGCTTCAGATGTATTTAGTAGATAACACTGATGTTGCCTTATTATTCACACTGTCAATTTGAATGAATTCATGAGCCACCAAGTGACATCTACCATCGCATGGCATTACGAATATCAGGGAGTGAATTTTCCAACCATGTTTCAATAGCTTGGCTTCCTACAAAATAACTTTTGACCAGCGTTCCAGAGTTGTTTTTCACCGTATATACAAATTATGGTGTAGAGCAAATGTGGGACTGTTGCTTTAAAAATAACTGATGATATCATCAGAAGAAGCCTCACTAAACGTACGTTGCCGTTAAGCCAGCACCATGCACGCTATAAGTGAATCTGGCATACTGGTAGAATTTTCGCAGTTTCAGTTTCTTTGATAACAATTGTTCTTTTTTAACGGACAGGGCCCTGGCTGTTGAGCCGGATCCACAGGTGATGGACAACTTGGCTGTGTTCTACGTCAACGCTGGCCGCCTGGCCGAAGCAAGAGAGCTGTTCGAGGATATTCACAGGCGTTTCCCGGAGCACAGTGAAAGCAAGGTTCACCATGTGAGTCACGGACGCCCAGCGGAAATTCAATTCTACCAAATAAATATTCGTAGCACCTAGTATGTGGCATCTTTAGGCAACGCGCTCTGCTCCTTTTCACATAAGGAAAACGTAAGACTGGACATGGCAGACCATTTCAGTTCTATTCCTATTACTAACTTACTTATACGGGTGCCTTTGTCTTTCCTTTTGCTATTTACTGTGAGGCGCAATGACTGTAATAAAAAATAAGCACAGTTTTTAAATTCAGGCAATAGTTCCTTGCCTCTTAAACACAAAAGAGCCGCCAGAATTGTAAACGTATTTCCAATAAACATACCCAACGTTCACTGTTGATGCCTGCGACACACCGCGAACGGCTGAAAGCATTTGTGTTTGTAGCGCGACTTTCATGCAAAAATTTAGTTTAGAAAGGCAGTGACGTAATACCAGCCAAGGCGGTACAAGAGTACAGGACGCGTGTGCATGCATTTAAATCAACTTAAATCCTCTCAAGGTGCATGGTTGAGAAAAAAGAATAATGAATTCTTCAAAATATAGAATACATTCTCGAGAGTGTGTGCAATAAAGGAAGGGGTATATTTGTGACTCTGTGAGGTTGACGTTAAAGTAATTTTGAATTATATGTTACGGGAAGTGAAAGACGTGCTGATGTTCGTTGCTGCAGTAGCTGTTTAGGCACTGCTGCATTCATACGTGTTAAATATCTGCATTTCTATGAGCGAACGTGTTTGTATTCGTGCTTCACTATGTAAAGGCTATAAATGAGTACTGTACCGATTTACCGTGCTGTGGAAAGCAGCTTATGGTGTATTCATGGTAATAAGGGCTGCAGCACGAGCACGAAGGTGCTAGAAGAAACAGGAAACGAAAGGCGAGGCAAGGCACTTTCGTGCTCGCGCTGCAGCCCTTGTTACCATGAATTCCAACCAACTAGCCCAAATAGCCGTTCTCATGGTGTATCAATTTAACATTGTTTTTAGGCTCAGCTCCTGATTCAGCTCAGAAGCTTTCGAGCAGCTGAGGACCTCCTAGTGGATGTGATTGAACACAACAGCACCGACAGAGGAGCGTTGCACACGGCTGCCCTTTTATACAACCACATCAACCGCACAGTCGAGGTATTTGTTACCTTATACCGAAATGAAAAACCAATTTGTTTTGTTTGTGTGCGAACCAAGCATTTGTTTCTTCGCGGAATATCACTTGCTTGTCAATGTTTTCCTTGCGGGCGCGTACTTAAAACCATCGCTCTTTATTTGTCCCTCAGCATTTTCCGTAGAAACATATCACTGGCCTTCGTCCGTTATATTATTTCACCCAATGTGATAGCGCGGGTAAATCTGCAGTCCCTGTAATAATGTTTCCCGTTATGCCTATAACTCAGGTAACTTGATTTTTCTGCGAGAAATTATAGGTTCCATTTTTTGCACTACATCACTGTAAAGAAAATAGCGAGCAAGCATGCGATTTTGTTTTTATTGTCCCATAGGCTTCAGGCAGCAAGCAGTACCTGGTCATTGATATCTCAAGATAACTTAAGTACCTAGCAAGTAGCCAAATTGTGGGCTGGGGTGTGGAGTGGCCAAGTTTTGTATCTAGACGTTGAATCGAGATGTGATTCAGTACTTTTCTCAGATCTGCTTACCAATTATTTGTAGAAGGCGACTTATTGGTCGTTAAATTACATTGTGAATTCCGCACAGGGTGCTCTATAACTACGGTACTGTTGAAGAGACCGTAAGAAGCACCCTAATTGAAATAACGCCTAAAAATACGTAAAGAATTTGTGTGATTTTAAAGGAACTTGTCTTATACATCTTTAGTTTACCTAAATAAACAATGTGCCAATTGTATACAGCAAATTAAGTTGCCCACGCTGTCCTGAATACAATTATTAATTTTCCGAACTGCTATGCCTTCTCGCACTAACGTTTATGATCAGAGGATTATTGATCACGTTGGTAATATTTCTCTCTGATATTTCAGGCACTGGACTACATTTTGAAGGCTCTGAAGCTATGCGATGTTGATGACCTGTGTTGTGCGAAAATACACAGTGATCACGGTGACATACTGAAGGACTTGGGCGACCTCAGCTCGTCGGCAAAGGTTGGTTCTTTGAATGAGGTATTTTTTACTGAATTAGCATATGTTTCTAATCAAACTGGCTTGAACTGATTAATTCTGTTGCGAAAGCTTTAAGTTTTTATAATGTCTGAGATTTCGTTTCATTAAGTTCAGCCAAAGGTGATAGTTATGCGGTAATTTGGAGATACTTTTGCGTGGGCAGACAGGTGTGCATACAAAAAAACAAAATTAACAAAAATATTGTAAAAGTATAATTTTAGGTCAAGAAGCAGCTGTTTCATAAAAACGGAGTTTTTTTTTAAATCTGGCCACATTTTCACTCGGAGCAAATGAACATTTTAAAGATAGTAGTGTGAAAACGTTTCAACCCAAATCAAACAGTAACATTATGCAATATCGCTGTATAAAGCTATAATACTACTCATACATTTTTGGTTTTTATGAATACAAAAATATTTTATCCGTGAACAAACATTCCGTAAGGTTACGTCTTTGATTGTTCACTCATTATTGTTGTCCGTTTATTATCTATAGATGTGCTATGTCGTCAAGGGCAGAATTAAAGCTGAAAAAATTCTGTGCAAATGTTTCAGGGAAAATAAAACTTGAGTGCCATGGAATTGTAAATTTCTTATGAATTGTTTTCCTAAGAGACAGTCGTCAGGCATGCATCTAGAGACGGCCATCTAAATTATGTCATTATTATGCCCCCTACGTGTTCTTTATATAATAACATACATAAAAAACAGAAAAGGCCATTTTGTTTTCTGTTTCAGAGTTACGAAGTGGCCATTCGTCTGGATTCTGGTCTTGCTCACGCTCATCTGAATCTCGCTGTGATCAGACACTTGGAGGTGAGCATTGAAGTTGCAATATTTGGTAGAAAATTTCAAAAATTTGTTTTATCATGCTTCAATATTCATTTTCTTCGCCAAAACACACAATACTTGTTTGCTTATTTCTTGCGTTTTCTCTTAAAAGAGCTGCACTTGTGCATAAAAAACTGATTATCCGACGGAAAAAAAAATTCATGTGCGATCTACTGGCTAACATTTTATGTTAACCGTTGCCTCACAGAGTGACTACCAAGGTGCCTTTCGACACTATCAAGTTGCCCACTCATTAGACCCAGAGAACAAGCTCATCACAGACAACATGGCCAAGTTGAGGCGACGAATCACCAGGCCACTCACGCCTTTCCACGACTGTGTATAGGGCGGATACTTCAAGCCGGAGTGCCGTTTCCGTGCAGCTTTTCGGCATATAAACATTGACGCTTTGGGCGGTGCCTCTTGAACTGGATTTACGGTGTCGCGCTTTGTAAATTCCGAGAACTTTGCCAGTGAGCATGCAGATGTTCTCGGATTAATGATTAGTAATTCAAGCGTAATAGGTGTATTTATTTCATCAACTGTGCTTCAAACATTACGTCCTCTTTCACAGTGCTGAGATGTCCCCCCCCCCCCCAAAATTGGGACATTTCATATTTGTAATAGAAGGGCTGATAACTATTGAACGGGCTTTTTTTTTTCATTATACACAGCGCAATTCTTTCAAATTGACGAGACTTGATGCAGTACTTAGCCTCCATGAATGTCCACATTGTCACACGATGATTTTCATGGAGTGATTATGGCCTCGCCACACCATGTTTCTTTGCAAAGTTCATGCGTTAATTAAATTGGTTGATTGATATATCGGATTTCACGTCCCAAAGCCAGCATATGATTATGAAAGACGCTTATGAAAGATTATGGGCCTACAGCATTTTCGCCTCCATCGAAAATGTAGCCCCCGCAGCCCGGATTCAGCAGCCGGGTACCTTAGTTACTAGATCACTTCGGCGGGGCTACGTTAATTAGGTTGCTCCTGCTTTCATAGATGATTGCAGAAGTACTCCTATTCAATATTGTTTTTTTGCGTGCAAAACAGATAAACTTGCACACGAGTTTCGCACACAAATTTTCTATACACGAAAACTTTTAAATTGTTCTTGTGGAATTTTAAAATTAACACTAACAAAAGTGAAGGACGACTATAACTTTTGTCACGTATTTTGGTCTACCCGATTTCAAAAAGAAATTAAAAAAACAAGAACCTTGATTACCAATTGTGCCGGCTGTGCCAAACCTATTTATCTTTCGCCTTCTTGTCAGTACTTCTGTAGTTTGCTGTTGTGAAACGTACGACTTCTTTGAGCAGTGTCACAAAACTATGCAACAACGTGCCTATATTTCCGACTGTCAGTATTGCTGGTGGGGGAGCCAATGCAACTTAACTTTCTCAAAATGCGATATATTTGCTCACGCCTTGTTGCTCTGACTGGATCGTCATGTGCGTCGTCAATCACGGAGGCTTACGAATCGAGCGAAGTCCGAATGCAGCAGTGGTAGGACACAAAAAGATTTCGCGCGAGAAGTCGGACGTCATAACCAGATTGCAGCGCGCGTATACATTGATCTTGTTTGTGTGACCTACAACGAGTGTGCAAAATCTGTGTATGTCCTGCTTTACAGGACGCAATGCAGGCGAACGTCCTTAGCTGCTGAGTGTCTGCTAGTGTAAATTGGTAGTTGTTCTTTTTCATTGTGCTGAAAACAACAGAGAGTTAAACTGGTTGATGAGCATTTACGATAACCGAAATGGAGGCATGTACACACGAACACAAGAGAAGCGATTAAGACAACAAAAACACCGCGTTCCTGTTGCCTTTGCCTGTTCTGTCGTCGCATTGCTCCTTTTGCCACCGAGTTGTGGCCTCATGAAGAATCTCCGTAGAATAACATTTATTTTACGCATATTTTCGTAACATTTACAAATTCGCAGTAGGCTATTTTTGGTGTGTTTGCATTATTTTCAGGTCAGTGAAAACAGGGTGACACAGAAGCAGACGCACAACAAAATGTTGCAAGTTAATTTGTTCCCGAGTTCCTTCGGCCTTCTTCATGGGACAGCAGTGCCACACCCGCTGAATGATGTTCGTAACGCTCAACGCTATCTATCCGCCATCACAGCAGTGGTAGTAGCGCATACGCAGTCTGTTTTTCAGCGGCAGCATACAGTTGTTTGACAGCGTGCAACAACAGCTGTTAAATCGAGGTAAAGCTCGAAGCAACTCAAATGACTGAGTACGTATGATGAAAGAAGGTGTATAAAATCGCCGTCACCACAAGGAGAAGTGAATGATTGCTCAATGGCATAGATGTGATACGAATGGACTAATAGCCCCCCCTGCCCCATATGCCACTAATTTTTGGTCAGTTGCTCATAAGGATTGTAATAAAGTGCACTGTCTCTTAGTCTATCTGCACCGGAGACAATGTGAATGACACTTCTCGTGTGATTGCGAGAAAATTGTGACCCGCGTTACTTTATCAGCGTAATTATGTGCACGTGGCTTATGTAGAAAGTAAAAATGCTGTCCAAGAATACAGGTGAGCTTCAAGTGGCTTTTGCGCAGCTTACGGGGCAGTAACCAAAAGTGGGTGTTGATGGCGTACCATTGGTGTTAATCGTATCCAAAACGTTTCAAACGCTGAATATGTTGCCTTCCTTCCACTATAGCTGCATAACGAAGTCCTAAAGGCCCGATGACCTTGCAGGAGCCGTTATTTGCGTCGCCTTACTTCACCAGAGCCTGGCAAAAGTAGATCTTTTTCCAGGAAGCTGTCTCACTGTGTGAATAATCCTGTCAATGCTAGCATGTTCTCGGCGTTCGTCGATATTATTGCCCACTGAGGTGCAATGATCCGAATTGATGTGTTCATATAGTCCGCGATAAGTGATGTCATCGAGCTGTGGGAGTTTTCATATACAGCTGTGGTCTAAGATATAAGTCAAAGTTTTTTTTAACGTCGAATAACTTAATCTACGTTTCGTAGACCTATTTTCAATATTGCCCATTGGAAGAAATTCGCACACTCCTTTGTCGCATGTGTGCGCTTGTTTGTCACCGCATGTAATAGAGTGTCATTGTTAGAATTGTTATCTCATGCATGTCTGACTGAGTGTTTTCATCCGTAGCAAGTTTTTAAAAGACTTCATGTTGTCATGTCTCACACTAAAAAAAAAGTGATGTCTTCATGAAACTCTGTCCCTTTTTCAGAGAGTATTCTGATAACCGTATTGTTGTTTTATTTTTTGTTGCGCTAGGGCGCGCGTCATCACATTTAGTCTACCCTCCGTCTGTACGCGGCCTCAAAATTTACCTCTACTGCACGCTCTTCTACATATTATGTGTAGATTAACCAGCCTGTCATGGTTAATAACTGTGACTTCATTACAGTGATCTCGAAAAACACTTATGAAGACAAGCACTGATGATGTAGACATGAAACTGATGGTGTCAAAAAAAACTAGACACAATTCAACTAGGTCATGGTGCGTGATCATTCGGCCACACATGTTCAGTTGTACGGTATTTGCACTTTTTTAGACCTTCAGCACCTGTTTTATTTAGCGTGTTTCCTCATAGGTACAACAGACACAATAAAAACATTGCTGAATCGCCTCCTCACATGCAATCAGTGCTCACAGACAAGGCAGCCTCGTTATCAATCGCGCAAAAATGGAGCAAACAAACTACAGTAAATTAAGAATCTCAATTCTTCAAAAAAATCAGATGACCTATGATATGAATACGCCTTACTTTTTTTTTATCTGGCCTGTTGCACACTTAAAAAATAGAAACACTGGAATCAGCAAATTACCTAACCTCGACATGAACACTAAGTTGTGGATGAACAAGTGGGAGCTGTGGTAGGCGATGCCTCAAGTTGAAGAACATCCTGGGTAATGGGCTACTAAATCAGTTGGCTACAATGGCAGCTGTAACGCGCGCAGCGCTTCCCCATGGACTGTTGCTACAGCTTCAGACGAACAATCCTCCGGGTATTCCGATTACGCGCCCCACTCAACCTTCCTTTTTCCCATTTCCGTACCACGAACCATCGCAGTATACTCATATGTATACCAGCAACAACAATACCTTACCTGGTGTATGAGCAGGCGCCGAAAAAAGAAACATCCTGACACGGGAAAATCCTGACACGGGAAAGCAGCGAAGCGAGCAGAAGTGAGATTGCCGCATTCTTTGGCCCCCACAATTCGGTCTCCCGAGGGAGCACACGCTGCAGACTCGTCTATTCTTTTCCGAGAAACCACTTTCACTGCACCACTTTTTCTTCCGATTTGATCTTTCCGGCAATCTTGATTTTCTGGGGGCGATAGCAGTTATACTGACACTCTTGACGAAATTTTGCCGTTAGTGTCACAGTCATGTTCTCTATTAAGTTTGTATCGATAACATCATCGACGCATCGAATGTTCTATACCCGTGGGTAAAAGCATGTGAGCAGGGCTGATGAAGGTTGCTAAAGAGAGAGAGAATAAAATGAGGAAAAAGCAGGGAGGTTAACCAGAAAATGGAGCATCCGGTTTGCTACCCTGCACTAGGGGAAGGGGGATTGGGGAAGAAAGATGGGAAAGAAAGCAAAGAGGGAAACAGACGCGCGCAAAAAAAGGGGGGCTGGGGTGCTATAGTCTATACAATAGGCCACTGCCACGCAAAAAGTTCAGTAAGGCCTTCACTGAATTTCTGTGAGCACACAAATCATGTCGCCTTTCAAGCACTCATTGTTCAGACAAAGATCTGTCGTCAAGGAGAGCTAACGCAGCAGCTAATTGCCGTCTTTGCACGCTGTAACGAGGGCAGAGATAGAGAACGTGCTCTATAGTTTCATCGCGGCCGCAATGACCGCAAGCAGCGCTGTCTTCCATGCCGATTCGGAAGTCGAAAGCTATGTCGAAGGCGACACCAAGCCATAGTCGGCAAAGCACTGTTGTCTCGAGTCGAGAGAGCCCAGACAGAGGCCGGAGTTGACGAGACGTGTCCATTCTATGCAGTCGCGTGTGCCGTAAGCACTCGGCGTTCCATAGCAGAGAAGAAATGTGACCAGCCCATTGATGTCACATGGAGAGTGAACGTGCAAACGTCCTCCATAGTTTGAAGCTTATCGTCGATCGGTACTCAAGCAGACAACAAAGGGCCCACTCATCTTGAAGGCGCACGAACAAACGACAGGAGAGGGGAGTCACTAGAGCAGCTGAAAACTTAGATTCGAAAGGTGAAGTCGCCATCACTGCCACGTGAGCTAGCTCGGCTAGCATCAGCGTACGGCTATCACTAAGTGCGGCGTATCATTATGTGTGCTGCGCAGTCAACCGGAAGAGATGCTAACTCCTTTAAGTGGCCGTATCTTCTTACACCAAGGTTTTGTAGAGTTACGCGAGTGTGGATCTAAAAGTGTTCGCGGCCAGCCCTGCTTCTTGAAATAATTTCTTATCGCATGCATTCATTTGCTCTTGCAGGGAAGCGTTGTTCTTTTACTGCTCGCATGCGACTGCGACGAACTCCGAGACATTGTCTATCATCTTCCCCATCTCGAGATTGTAGCTTTTGACATTCTGGAAGTATTATGGAAGCCAAGCTCCGCCAGCTGGATTCACGGCCGCTTATAGAAGAACAGATCCTGGCACCTTGGCCGACCATCTCCCATGCACGCAAAGCCACAAAAACCCTCTTGCACTTCTTAAGAACCGCCAGACTTCACGACCATTTGTGAAAGAACAGTGTGACACCATGCTGTATAATCTCGAGCTGACCCTTCATCCTTCTCTTTCTTACTCCTCTTCTTTTCTATCTCTTTCCTTTCTATTATTCTCTCTTTCCACCACCCGAAGTGTAGGGTAGCCAACAGAACCAAGCTTGGTTAACCTCCCTGCTTTTCCTCTCTATTTATATCTCTCTCTCTCTCTCTTGACATTCTCTGCATGGTCTATTTGAAATCTGAGGTATTTGGGCTGCACGTGGCAGATGCTGCGTGTTTTTAGCTGTACAGCCTTATAAAGATTCTTGTAGCACGTTTCTTTTTCAAATACGTAAAGAACGAGAAAAAAAGGCATCGCCTTGCCCAACGTCATAGCGGAACCTTAATGCGGGCATCGCTCGGAAAGATATTGCGGAGTTATTGGCAGGTACTACAAAAATATACTAAGGTGCTTTCTTTGTTGTCCGCTCTAATGACGTAAACCGTAAGTGGAAGTGGCGAAACCCAAATGGCGAAACTTCAAATAAAATATACTTCATTCTGTGTGCACACAAAGGCATTGTACAGGATATAGAAGTAGTTGGCAAGATCCGATGCAGTCACCACAGAATGGTAAGAGGTCGTATTCACCTAGATTTAAAAAAAGCAAAGACAAAAACTGGTACGAAAAAAAATGGTTCCAAATCTGCATGTTACACCGCAAATGTCGCCGAAACCCGATAGTCTTCCGTCTGGAGAGCGTGAACAAAACGTTTATTTGATGTTCTGCGAAAGAAAATTGGTGAGTGGTATTCTGAAGGCGCTGCGTTAGAGTGCTTCGAGCGTGTAGCGGAGGCGAACGAGCGCATCGAGGCACGTGAGACACAAGCGCGATCTGGCAGTTATCTTCAAAAACGAAGGCGTGCAGCCCGCGGAGAAAGATGCGCGCCAGTCTCGGAGATGATAAGTTGTAGAACGCAGAGCGATGGGCAGGTGCCACCACCGTGACCTCGTAGCAAAGCGTTGGAAACATCTTTCTGAGCATCGCGTTGCACGGTCAGCGCAGCGTGATAAAACGCTACATTCCTTAGAGTTACTTGTGTGTGCCTTTTCTATTATAAAGGCAGACATATAAAATATTGAAGCGTTGTTGTGGCACCTCAGATATGCGCAATAATTGCTTTTTAATTGAGAATCACACAGCTATGAACGCAAAATCTTGAGCAATATTGGTGGGCGCTGCAGATGAGGTTGGCTGTTTGGTTCCGTTTAAGGTATCGTTAGGGCGGACAAACAGACAAATGTACAGGCCAACAGACAGACCAAAAAATTTTCGTTGAAGGTCCCCAAGAAAGACTATCGTCTTTAAAAAGCCAAATAATGAACTAGCCGTGAGAGTGAAAGTAAGGAAATCCAGAGTTTCACTACCGAATAGATTCGAGGCACTGAACGAAGTAACCGGCGTTAGGGTTGACACCATGAACGATAATCTTTCTAGTATTATCAAAGATTGTGCAATGCAGGTTGAAGGTACAGCCGTTAGACAGGACACTGGCAAGCTATCTCAGGAGACGAAAAAACTTACCAAGGGATGACAAATCACGAATTCCCCCAATGCAACCGACAAAATAGAGCTAGTGGAGCTTTCGAACTTAATCAATAGACGCAAGGTAGGCGACGTCAGAAGGTACAACTTGTAGAGAATTGAGCAGGCTGTAAAAAGTGGCATAAGCCTAAAAGCTTTGGCGCAGACAAAAATCAGATATATGCATTAAGGAACAAGGAAGGCAATGCCACAACCAATATAGATAGGATGCTGGAGGTGCCGGAGTAGTTCTACAGAGGGCTGTACCAAAGAAAAGCAGCCAGGAAGATGTCATGAGAAACAATAATAGTCCGGAGGAATTCGACATCCTACCAGTAACCACAGAAAAAGTAAGCAAAGCCTTAAAAAGAATTCAAAGAGAAAAGGCCGCTGGTGAGGATAAGGTAACAATTGGCATCGTGAAAAATGGCGGAGATATTTATCAGAAAAAATTGGCAGATCGCACGCACAGAAGGAAACAGTCATATGCGAAGCACGAATGTGAAATGTTGATAAGTCACTTTAAAATCCGCACAAAGTTACGAGGTGGAGGTACATAATGCCGTACATGACTTCCGTGTCATGATTATCGTGTTTGAATGTGTCGTTTACCTTCGTCATCAATTCACGTCACGTAATACCAAATTTAGTATATGTGAAGTTAGCAAAATGGCCGCGAGCACGCTGTGAGCGCGGCATGTTGTCATGTTCTTACATGACACGCGTGTCAGTATTATCAAGTTTGCACCAGTCACATAATTCGCTAATCTATTGACGTCACGTATATAGACATCATAAAGTTTCATACAATAATAGCTAGAACGGAATCTGGCGCTAGTGTCTACGCGGGCTCCTTCAGCGGCGCTTGTATCCCAATTATGGAAAGTACAGGCTTCGGATGCGCCTTGGATGGATTACGCGCTTGAAATTTGCGACGCTCATTTTTTCGGGGTGTAAAACAAAATTATATGAGCCCAAATTTAATTTAAACTTGCTTCAGTTATTTGAGCGAGAACTTTATTGCAAGAAGTTTTTGCGACCAGGCGGCAAAAGTGAAACATGGGCGAATTCAACCATAGGGGTTTGTTTGCATTGCTCTGCCATTGCGTTCTAGATTTGGCATCAAGGTTTAACGAAGTAATTTTTACAACACTTAAAACAAACATGCTTTTTTCTTTCAAAAGTATGTATTATCTAATTATGAAAATAACAGTACAGTATTAAGTGTGAAACACTTATCATTTCGCCTTCTACGACGCTTGGTGCGTCTGTCCCAGTGGTCCCAGTGGTATGCCCTCCACGCACCTCTGGTTTTGTTGTGGTCGAGCAACGCACTCTTGAGAAACATGAACTCGAGGCAATATCCTGCATTTGCATGAGACGCTACATCTATGTGCAGCGGTGAGTGGACGACGCTGCGTTTAAACTGTCAAATACGAGTTGTAAAGCTCCAACATCGCAGCACATCAGGAGATCCACTGGTCGTCAGCCTCTTAGAAAAACTAAGGCACTGTTTCAGCTTCTTTCACCGCACCCCAATACCCACGCTGCGCGAAGAACGAAACTGAAACTGTAGAAAAAAGTCCATAGACACTTCGCCAGTTAATCCTATCCAATCCGAAGCCTGTACTTTCCATGACACCCATGGAGGTTCCTGATCACAGCGCCAGATTTCTCTGTAGTTAGTGTTCGAAACTCTAGGATAGGCACCATTAAATCGAGTTTTCCAGTCTGACTACAGCGCCAGAATACATAGCCTAGCGGGTAAAAAAATAACAGCACATCCACGGAGTGAATGATGATTGGTGGGCAAAGCGTTAGTCGGTCCATCCATGGTTCCGTCCGTCCATTCATTCTTGTTTCCGTCCGTCCATGCGTCCGTCCATGTGTCCGTCCATGCGTCCATCCATGCGTCCTTACATGTGTTCGTTAATCCGTGTGACCATCGGTGCGTCCGGCCATCCATGCGTCCGTGGGTCCGTTCTTTCATCTGTCTGTTCGTTGGTCTGCCTGTCTGTCTCTCCGTCCGCCCGTGCGTCTATTCGTGCGGCTGTCCCTTTGTCTATCCATCCATCCATTCGTCCGACCGTGCGTCCGCCCCTATGCCTGTCTGTCCATTCATCCATCTGTATGTCCGTCCGTCCGTCCATTTAGTGACCACTCAAAGTATCGCCATCTCACATCTTTTCATCATCTATTCATCATATACAAGTACAGCCATCCAGCGGACATTCCAAGGACCACTCTTTCGGGTATGTGCCACCGGTGGTTACGCACTACGATGAGGGACGCGCAAGCCACGCAATAAGGAGCTTTGCCCCTAAAATACCTTGAGACGGCATCGGGGAAAATGGAACGCGGCGCGCGCGTTTTGCGCACTGTATCTGTCGGCGGATTGGACCCGGGATAGATTGGGGACGCGAGCACGCGTCTTTTTTCTTCGTACCCCTAACGGCTAAGGTTAGACACTTTGAGATGGGGCAGTGTGAGCAACGAAGATCCCTCTGGTCACTGTGTGGTGCTTATATGTGGAGCTAGCGAAACAGCCAAGAGCGCATCGTGAGTGGTGCATGTAGTCATGTTGTTGCATGACACGCATCTCATGCTTATTATATTTGCATCAGTATCATACGTTCTGCCTTTCACGTCCCGTAATATTAAAGTTCGTATAAGTGAAGCTAGCGAAATGACCACCAGTGCATCACGAGCGTGGCATGTAGTCATATTGTTGCATGACACGCATCTAATGATTATCACTTTGCACCAGTCACATACCTTCGTCACGTACCGTAATACCGAATTTGGTACATGTGACGCTAGCGAAACGGCCACGAGCGCATCATGAACGTGGAATATATTCATGTTGTTACATGTCACACATGTCAGGATTTTCATGTTAGGGTTTGTCGCTTGTGTCCGCCCATTCAATCATGTCATATCATACCACTTTTGCAACATGCCATGTGAACGAAACCACCGCAAGAGCTGGAGGACCATGAAATGTAGATCATGACATTCATGACATACGTGCCATGATTTTCATGTCATGACTAGTCAAATATGTTATTCATACAGTCATGTTATGTCATACCAAGTTTCGTATCGATACCATTAACGAAACGGCCAGGAAAGCTAAAAGTTGTAGGCGGCCAGAGAGATAGATAGATACGCTCATAGTAGCCGAAGTTTGCTAAGAAATGCTTCGCATTTAAAAGGCGATTATTTTTAAAATACAGGTTCTAAAACTGTGTAAACCATTTACGTCAGGGAAGGTTAACGTGTTTTACTTGTCACTCACATGTACACAGAATAGCTCAAAAGTTTGCTTCAATTTAATTTGGGCGTCTGGTCATGTAGTAGAATGTTTGTGTAAACCATTTATTCGTCATTTCTAAAATTCAATAACGCGCTTCTTGATTCTTTATTAAAATCGCTTTTTCTATCGACTCCTGACAAAAGTAAGCGAGAGGGGGTGGCAGCTGCCTAGAAAAGTTCTGTAAACAAGCCTGCAATAAATGTTGGTGCGTTGTTGTGAGTGAGATGCCAGAGGTGATTTTTTGAGAAACTTAACCACTAGAAGGATTTCAATTCAAAACTGCGCAACAACATTCTAGAAATACTCGCACAACGTTTGATCTGTACAATGAATGAGTAACAGAACGCATATATTAGTAATGGCGTATCAAGCTTGACAACTGCTCCAATTCCCTGCCCGGAACTCGCTTTTGGTCATTTTCCACGAAACGTCGCATACACGACGCGCCACGTCTGCGCTAAACGCACAATCTATAATAATCGGGCTCGGAGAAATTCGGGAAAGAATTGGCGGATCGCCAAGACCAGCGATCCGGGACAACCGTCAAGCTGTCGCCATCTCGACGGCTATACACGTCACAGCGGCTGTGTGTCTGCCGCGTCTACGCGCCTTTCTATGGGCTTTGTTGTCTTCCGACCCTGCCAGAAAACATCACACGCCGAATCGTCTTCTATGAAAGAGGCGCCTTGCCTCGACAGCGGCTGCCGTGGCGATGGAAATAATTGTCAAGCCCCCATAACAAACTTGTCAACGACAAATTGGTAATCGTTTCGAAGTTCTGATCAACAAAGCCCTTCCTCTTTCATTACTGCACGACATTTGCTTTTCAACTTTGTGAAAGGAACTTTTCTCGACGTGTTCCTTATCGAGATTCTCTATACGACTAATTGCGTTTGTTTCTCTACGACACCAATAATTCTTTAGACTCCACAATCTTCTGCTGACTGAAACGCCATGTGTCTAAGCTCCCACAAAACTAGCACCAGAGTTTCCTCTAGTGTATTTATAGGAAACTTTTATCGTTTGTTGGTGTGTCGCCTGGAATGACATCAGACAGTTGCACGGATGCTGGATTGAGAATGCGTGCGCCTTTTCATCCGGTGGTCGTGGCTGTTGCGTGGCAACGATTATTTTCGGCTGTCTGTCTGCGACAGTGCGGTCACTCAGTTTTGTGTGAACGTGCGTAAGTTCGCTCAAGTAAAGCTTTTCCTTTTGTCGCTGCTCTCAAGCTACTCGTGCCTGCTTCCTGAAACAATTTACTGGTATGTGACGATATTGTTACAACCCATGATGAAGAACAAGGAATGCTTAATAAACACGATGAAGATGACACTTAGAAAAGAGATCGTGTTGTTTCTTCTCTGCCATCTTGGCCGATGGACTGCGTACTCTTTCTACATTCTGTAAATATAGTGCTTTGTGCATTTTGGTTTCTCTCAACTCGTCACAATAAGTTTCTCGAATGATTTCTATGAACACGGCGCATATTCATTGCAGTGACGCGCGGACTATAATCATTAGGCATTTGAATAGTGTTGTGAAGCCAAATCATATGTAGTCAATAGATTTGAATGAATAGACTTGGCTTTGGTATATGACATTTTTTGCAGCCACAAACCTTCACATTACAACATCACAGCTGTTTAATGTTGCAAACGTGCGTTTCACTGTTCTCCATATGTAAACCTTTATATACGTGGCTTACCCGTTTATTAGGTACGCTGCCGAACTAACGATTTTTCAGAATAAGACCATCGGCTTCCTTAATTACAGTCACCTGAAGAAAGATAGGGCAAAACCTGCCCTAGCGCATCGTTGTAATCACATAGCGCAAATAGATGGAGGGCCCTGGCTTTACGCATCTGTATACGTTTCTGGGGGTGCCCCGTATTCGGACTGAGTGGGGTTGAATGCTGGCTGCCATTAACGCCACCAGATGTGGCCCATTAGCATTTAACGTGCGGACGCAGTGACCAGTAGACGTCCGAGGCAAATGGTGCCGGATGTTGTACTGCCGAAATACCAGAGGTAGCTGAGTGATGATGCCGCCACCGGAGCTGCCTTCTACAGTCCATTTTTTCAACTACTGGCTTATATTTGTGCCAGCTGAGGTGCCGTGTGTATTGAGCCGAGCTTATTGGTATTAGCTGTTACTATTAATTTGTGTACACTTTACTTCACCAGTGAGCCCTTATAAGCACTTTTGCAGTGAACTCTGATGATCTTATTGAATGAAATTTAAGTTTGGACTTCCGTATGTGGCAGTGCAAACTCGCTACTGGGCCGGATGGACACGCCTCTGTCTGAGCGCTATCGGTGTCTTCGTCTCACCAGATAATCATATGGTGCGTGCTATGAAAGCAGTAACTCAGAAAATGCTGCTGTGGAAGAACATCAGTGGAAGAGAAAGGTACCGAATAATCTTATTTAAATGTCCATTGCTCAATAATTCTGTGTACCATGTTATCAATATCTTGCCTAGACACGTGGAAGGGAATCACCCACTGTTGAACATTCATTCGAGGGTGAGGAGCACTAAGCGTGGGGACGAGAGGAGCGCGCACGCATTGAACCGAATGTTTTCTTAGCACAAACGCGTTTCTAATCTGTCTGACTTATTAAGCCTTTGTTTTGCTACACTCTACGGGTGAAGACACCTTTATTCTACACGTACTATCGCATATATGACGTCTTCAGTAGCTGAGTACGGTAAGTAGAGAATATTTATAGCTAATGTAGATTTCAATTAGTAGACATGAATTTGCACTAAAACAACCACTTTGTACTTCTCTTTCTGAAAAACGCATCAATACCGAGGTAAATTCATGCCTTCATAAGAGCATCGACAGATATCACATTTAAAACAAATACAGAATATAAACTTAGTTCATATTGTGTATTTGTGTATTTGTTTTGTAGTTACATTACACAATATCAATGGAAGCAGACAGAACCAGAGAACAACTGTATTCCTCGCGGCGATCACTCTCGAGGCTTCGCGCTTTTGTTAGCACAGTTAGAGAAGCGAATATGACCTCATTCTTATTTGGCATTATTTCTATATGATGCATTTAACGTCCCCAAACCACCATATGAATATGAGAGACGCCATAGGGAAGAAAACCGAAAGTTTCGACCTGCTGAGCTTCTTTACAGTGCGCCGAAATGTGAGCATACGAACCTACAGCATTTTCGCCTTCATCAAAAATGCAGCCGACGCAGCCGGGATTTGATCCCGCGGCCTGCGAGTCAGCAGTGGAGTACCCCAGCCACTATACCACCAAGGGCGGGGCCTCATTTGCTATAATCGCAACTACATTCAATAGGTTATTGGATGTGTAAGAAAGCAAGAAAGGCGGAGGGGTCAACCTGTAAACGTAAATTCTTATTGAGAAAACCATACGACTGCAGCATTCCGTGGAACAGTGCTTTCAGCTGAGATCCACCCTGCCTCTTTTCTTGTTCTTTCTGGAGTTCGTTGGCATCCGGAACGGTCCAACCAGAGGTGCATCTCGCAACCACTGAAAGTGGCCTTTAGCATTAGGCTTTCGCAAATTAGAAGTTTACTTGGTGCACTCGACATTCGTGTTGGGTGTGCGTCGTGCTACCAGGGAATATTAAAGATGATAGCCTTTCTTGGGGGCCTTCGACGCAAAAATTTTGGTTGGTCTGCGTGTACATTTGTCTGTGTGTCCGCCCTTAACGGTCCCCTAAGCAGCACCAAAATGACCAAGTGATACTTCTAACGGCCGACCCCATCCGCAGCGACCAAAATCTTGCTCGGGACGCGCGGCATACCGAACTACTTCTCATAGTGGTACCTATGCAAAAGCTTCGCCCTCGTAGCTTTCGTTTCGTTGCATATAAATGTTCTCCGCGAGTCTATTATTATTGAAGCATTCAGTCAATGCCAGCTAGCCCAAATAAATGCATTACCGAGTGTCACAGAACGAGCGCTAAAAACGGGCGCGCCGCCAAATTCTTGCGATAACGCGCCCGAGAGACGCGGCGAGGTTAACGAAAAAAAAGAAAAGAGAAAACAAGCATCCAAGGCTCCCCGGGCGGCGCGTTTACAAAGGCGAGCGGATAGAGCCACCCAGAATGCACCGCGGGCCGACACTCTTGGAGGCTATGCATTTCCGCCGGCCTAACTGTGTCATCGCGCTGTCGCTCCCCGCACTTTCGTATAGCGTTGCCAGAGGCTGCTGCTGCAGCCAGCGGAGGGTCGCGCTCGCGGAAGGAAGCCCTGCCAAGTTAGGGGCCCCGAGCCGAGTTTGAGTTGGATACTCGCGAAGAAATCGTGTGCGCCCACCTGTCGCCTCTCGCAACCGAAAGCCGGCTCGTTCATGACGCAAGTGGGCACTGGAACGACGTGATCAAGAAAAGGAAAACCCTCTACGATTGACATCTCGCAATCGGTTCATGTTTCAAGCAGTGCGCGCGCCTTGTATCGCCGCTGCGCTGCGCTCCTCGCTCTGCCCAACGTTTTGCCGGCCCGTTATCAACGATGTAAGTTTGGATGTTTTACTAAGTCGTATGCAATCAACACAAAACGACGCGATCACGTACTTGTGCAAGCTTTGCCTCGTCGCTGGTCAGAAAGGGGCTTTCGGAAAAATCACACTCCGCTATGTCGCGGTCGTCACTTCAGGGTTAATTAGCTTTAGCTGATGCTCAGCACTGACTTCTAAGCTACGCATTATAAATAGGAACGTGCCATGCCACACGAAGACCTTCCAAACACCATTGTGCGGCTTAAAAAAAGTAAAGCTTCCGGCCTCGCCCGTTCATATATTCAACGCCTTCCTTTGTATATTACACGGACAAGCTAATACGTCACCGTTAAGGCAAAAGAACGCCGCTGATTAAATATTGCCTATCGGTGCAAGTAAGGTTCGAACAAAAACAAAATTTTTCTGGTGCGTCCTGCAGAAAAAAGCGCCCGTGTTTTCTTTTCTTTTTTGGCGCTTCAGTGCAGCATGCATGTGTAATGCGGTGAAGCTGTGAGGGCACGCGCAACTTTATAATATGCGACCGAGCACCTCGACATGGTGTTTTTTCTTTTTTTTTCTACAACCCGCCCTTGTCCAACAAGCAGTCATGCAAACTTGATGGCAAGTAAAAAAAAAACATACCTGGCCACTAGTGCCACATAGCCGTCACATGAAATTGAAATAAAAGCAGGAGTGCAGACCATGCATTGAGATACACTGGAGTATGTTCTAAAGTATAGACGCTGCTCTGAATGAAACATAGAGAACTTTGATGCTAGTGTCTGTGGCAGCTGCAACGCACAGCACTTCAGCTAGCATAGCAGGGAAGGGTAGTACACGAATGTGTCTAATGTTCGTTCTTTTAGCTCCGTGTGGCCTGGATTCGCTTTGCCACAAGACAAAGTTTAGCAAAGGTTTAAAATCAATGCATAGCTATAAACACAGCCACAAGTGCATGGGAAGCCTGCAAACACGAAAACTAGGCAAATCTGTGAAGTACCCATCATTCCCATGGCAACTAAACGACTGCAGTGCCAGAGTTACTTTTAGGAAACTATGAGACCATAAAAGTCACCCAGGATCTTGCAATTGCACCTTGTTTTATTTTTGCATCATTTAAAAACAACGCTTTGCTAATGAAATGCCATTCGAAGTATCACAGGATCATTGCTTGCTTAGACCCCTCATCATCCAACCTTGTATAGGTGAGAGCCAGTCCTTACGCATGTACCTGTTCAAATAAACATCCGTTCATGTGACTGCCTGATTTGTGCAAGAATTATAAGATGCAATAAGACTTTACAATTCATTAGTATACACTTTAGAAACAGATATTGAATTCAATGCAGCAAATAGTTCAACTGCCTTTTGCAACACAGCATATGCCAGGTAGAAAATGCAGCAAAGGCAAATATATTCTGGAAATTGTTTTGCAAAGCCTTCGCAGGCATGGTGGCAAATATATCGGTTAATGCCAGCAATGTCTATTTTCTGCGAAGCTCTAAAAAGCTCTTGCACGAGTTGTCTAAAATGCCTATACACCTCTTCAGCCTATGAACTTGGCGTTTCACTGCAATGTAATGTTAAAATCAGAGGAAATAGTAAACCGCTTGTAAGACTTATAAGCTGTTGTAAAAAGAAAAAGCAATATATTTCTTACTATTGAAGAAGCATTCTGAACAAAATTAGACCAACTGAGGCTGCCACAAGTGGCCTTGAAAGTGTAAAAATACTTGCCAACATAAGTTGCTGGTCTAATGTGGAGGCCACGCATTTCAGTCAGCTGTACACAACGATGCTAAGTCTTTGTAATGTGATGAAAATATTCATAATAGCACCTATAGACACAGCATAATAAAAAGCTTCTGAGAATGCGGAATAAGAAAAAACGGCTTTACAATAATGCTAAGTGCTCGGGTAGTTCTTCTTCTTGGCTTAAATATAAAACCTGCATAAAAGCATATTGCACAGCTTTAAGTAAGGCTAAGGAAAAGTATTATTCTATTGATCTACCCACACTGCTGAAAAACAACCCAGCTAAATTTTGGAAAGTCATAAACCCCTCCAGCGAAAACCAACACATCTCATTGCACGACTGCAACAACGTCCCTCTCACAGCTAGCCAGTGTCCAACAGCATTTAATTCCTTTTTCACTTCTGTCTTCACGAAAGAGAACAGTACCAACATACCCAACGTAGCTGAGTTTGATTACCAATTTATGGAACCAATAGATATTCAATTAGAAGGCATAATTACAGCCATAAATAATCTTAAGTTGTCGTCATCATGCGGCGTGGATGGAATCAACTCGAAGGTGCTAAAGAATACGGTAACGGTCACAAGCAAAATACTACTTCATATATTCCGGCAGTCTCTCGAAACAGGCATGATACCGTCTGACTGGAAGCTGGCGAAAATAATTCCAATACTCAAAAGTGGAAATAAAACCTCATGCGAAAATTACCGTCCTATTTCCCTTACGTGTATTTGTTGTAAAATTCTAGAACACATCATCGCTTCACATATTTATAGGCATCTGGAATCCAATCATTTCTTTTTCAAAAATCAGCATGGTTTCAGAAAGGGCTTTTCATGTGAGACTCAGTTGTTTGAATTTACCACAGAGCTTCATGCAAATATGGACAATAATTATCAAACTGATTGCGTGTTCCTCGACTATTCTAAGGCGTTTGACAGGGTTGCACACTGTCGCCTGATTTCGAAACTTTCCGCCCTGAAATTAGACTCCCGTACATTATCATGGCTTCGCAATTTCCTGTCAAATCGTCAGCAGTACACAACAGTTAACAATTTGTCTTCTTCCCTATCTGACGTTTCTTCAGGTGTACCACAGGGCAGTGTACTGGCGCCATTACTTTTCCTCATATTCATCAATGATCTTCCGCAACATGTCTCTTCTTGCATCAGGGTGTTCGCTGACGACTGCATTATTTACCGTCCAATCAAAAACAGTGAAGATCACCTGTCACTCCAAAACGACCTCGACGTAATTAATGGTTGGTGTAGTGCATGGCTGATGACACTAAATGTCTCAAAATGCAAAGTAATGTCGTTCACACGTAAACCTAGCATATCCGAATTCTCTTACAGTATTAATCATTCCATTCTATCGACTGCAACACAATATCGGTACTTGGGCGTAATACTGACACCTAATCTATCCTGGTCCGACCACATTACGGCAATCTCTGCCAGCGCCTCGAAATCACTAGGTTTCTTGAGACGTAACTTGAAAGCTGCACCATCAGGCATTCGCAAATTATCTTACTTGACACTGGTTCGCCCTCAACTAGAATATGCGTGTTCGATTTGGTCTCCCCATCAAAAATGCTTAATTGACTCATTGGAAAGAATCCAGAATAGAGCAAGCCGCTTCATTGCCAATAACTACAGTCCGCATTCTAGTATATCACAAATCAAACAGGAACTTTCACTCCCACTCTTGAACATTCGTCGCGACATTGCCCTGCTGTCATTCTTTCATAAAATTACCCATTCTTCCCGAATCACCGTTACTGGTCTGCAAAAATCATATCTCACCTCACGTAGACTACACAATCATCTTAGCTATTCCCGTGTATACGGCTCAACAAACGCGTTCAATCAGTCCGCACTTCCACGTGCTATCCGTCTGTGGAACAGTTTGCCTGACGACATTGCATCCCAGACAAACTTTGACACATTCCGTCATACCTTATCAAGCCACTTCACAAGCCTCAGCAAGTAGATGCCGTATCATAATTCATTGGTCCGTATTGGTTCATTTTTGTGATTGTCACATTCATGTGCGCGAGGATTCTGCCTTGTGGCCGCTGCATGCGCAGGAAATACAGTGTTTCCCCCACAGTTACTATGCGTGTATCTTTTGTACATGTTGAATTTTTGTACATGTTGGTGCTTTTTGTTTGACTTATTATTTTCCAATTGTTTCTTTTGTATTTGTTTTAGTTAGAGATGTATATAAGTATTGCGCCCCTTACTCAATCGTTTCTTTTGTACTTTTTTTCATTTTGAGGTGTCTATATGTATTCCCCCCTTACTCAATTGTCGGTCTTGTATATTTTTTCCCACTTTATTTGTATATATGTATAGCCCCCCTTACTCAATGCCCCCCATGGGGCCTGTAAGGTACTTTGAAATAAATAAATAAAATAAATAATACACCCAGTTTATTATGTCTTTTGGCATTGAGGATAAAAGATAGCTTATGCCTTTGCATACATTTCTAATATTTCTGCAGTTATGAAGATTAGAAGCTTGACGACTGCTGGCATACTAGTTCATGTTTCTCAAAGAGATGTGGACGTCTAAAAATCCAGAAGCCCGAAATATAAACTTCAAAAAGTGCGAGGGTATCCAAATGCAGAGCTGTGAAATGTTATGCTCACACCTCTTTTTAATCTCTATACGAAGTTTCGGTTCAGCAAGGCATTATACAAGTATCGATGTTCATATGCCTCATGACTGGCATGTGTATTTGCACAAGTTTTTCACTGCCATTCAGGGTTGTTGCAAGTACTGTACTGAGCATGTGTTCCTCTTTCCCCCTAAAATATCCCTGGTGACAGCACTGTTGCCAGCACCATAAATGAAGCAATGCAGGCAGTGACTACAGTGCCAAATGCATGAAACACCTCGACATTGAGGTCTCGTCATACAAACTAGCTAATCTCAAAATTTGCGAATGATTGGTCTACGGCCCAAGTGGTGCAAGGGTTTCTTGCGAGAAGAAAAAAAGTAATAAAAGTGAACTGCTCTCTTAGCCCTTTCAGATACCACCTACGAAGAACTGTATGTACTTGTGTGAAACTGACATTTCAAGGCACTCGATATTCTATTGCAACAAAAATAACGGCATAACACGAGATACATTCAAAAAGAAACCGAACTTGTGCTTTACTGTAGTCTTTGACTTTGTTTCTCGGCCACAAGTATGGCCAAACAAAAAATTTCATCTTGGAAGTGCCGCCTGCTGCCTTAGTCCATATCACAACTATGCGACATCTGGTGGAGGTGTTTTCTTTTATGTTCTGGGCGCCCCCATCAAGCCTTGAACCCAGCTCCAGTGCCAAAAAAGATACCCGACGCCGACCTTGAGCCTGTAATCTTCAACTTCTTCAAACATTAATGTTTTTTAGATTACTGCGTAATTTCCAATAAAATAACTAGTGGTAATGGCAGTTCATTTCTCCAATCTTACCTCAACACTGTAGCAGCTTGGTGCAGCACATGGCAAATAGATTTAAACATGCGTAAATGTAAGCAAACATGCATAAGAAGATATGCAGACATCTTGCTAACATACTAGGTAAATGTCCTACGCAATCGGGTCAACTCATATAAATAATTAGGTGTTCTTATCTCATTGAACTTACCTCAGGCACCTCACACTGAATATGTTACTAATAATGCCGATCACAAGTTAGGCTACATACATTGCACCTTCTCAAAACCCCGATATACACTAAAACTACTCCTATATGAAACATTATTACGTTTCAATCTTGAATATGCCTCTTCTGTGCGAGACCCTTGCCATGACAACTTGATTCACTTGTTTGTACAGAATAACTCCATCCACTTGAAACCTTCTCACTGTAATTGCATTGCTGGTATAACTTCAATTAAATCTAGCCAAAGCCTTGCTTCTTTTACACCCCCTTGTAAAATATCCTATTTGGCTTCATTTCACGAATTATTCAGTCATACCACCCTGCATGACCAACTAATCCTGAATCCTCAGTACATATCCCATTGTAGTGACCTCGTCATAAGGTTGGCATCGCATTATGCAACTCCCAGTGTTTTCATCTTGTACATTGGTACATTGAAACCAACTACCTGAAGACATGTCACTATTAGTAATTGTTTTCCAATAAACTTTACTCAGTATTCTGTAATTATGCAAAATAGACTAACTAACATTCTGTATTTACAGGCTGAATGATGTATTGTGTTTGTTGTCCTTACACAGCTAACATTGTGTAATGATGAGTTTATTCTTTGTTTAGTAACTTTTCATGCTGCATTTTCCTTGTCTACTTTGTAACCAGTCCCCTCTATTATGCCGTAAGGATTTTGAGAGTAAATAAAATAAAAATAAATATTCAACTGTATGCTGCAAAACCAAGGTAAATAAAGAGATTAGAAAGTCAATATATTTTGATGTTTCTTAGCCCCTAAAAATACAAATAGAAAAATCAAGGGGTGTACACAATTGTGTACATAGCGTGTCAAACGGTTGACATTCACCCAGCATTCCTTGCAAGCACTGAAAGCCGATGATTCAGTCCTTTTCATGCCAACTTAGTCGGACATGAGGGGTTGGCACTCCTTTGAGAAGTGGAGTTCGCTTGTTTGAGATTAAACAAAACCAACTTCATGCTTCAAAAACTAACATTTTCCAGGCAAAGTAACATGAAGTATCAACATTTTTAGGCTTGCTCTTGTAATTATTACAGTTCATTTATAATTTTAGTGAGGTAAAAGGTTAAATTATGTGACAGCTTTGTGTTAGTAACAACAACAAAGCATTCAGAAATACTACACAAACGCAGCTGCTGTCCCTATCACAGTACATGTTCACAATGAGGAGAACGTTACAATACCTTGTGTAGCACATGTGAGAAAAAGACTCGACAGGTTTTCACACAACCAATGTTTTCTTTATTTTCTGTCCCCCTCGCGCCAGTATTGCTGCTGCATCGCACGTGATCACGTGCATCCCCTTCTTCCATCACGACGCGATCCCCTTGCTGTTGGTGGCAACTACAACCCAGTGGCATTCAAGCCCTTAGCACCGAGGTTTGGTGGCCAGCCTGCAAGTAGGAAAGACACCAAAGTGTTTTTAAGTATCGCGTTCTGCGACCTGCTTTCAAGTCAATTTTTATTCTAGTTTCTCAGAACTTTGCAAGGAAATATGAGGAAATGGAAACAGTCAGCAATCCTAGATGTATCAGAACTATAGTACAAGTAAAAAAGAAGGCAGGAAATTGAACACACAGAAAAGCACACAAGCAGCACAATAAAGAGGACCCCATGACATAATGCATACAACACCATGAGAAGTGCATTGTGGATGACATATTTTGATCATTAAGCTTACCAGATATATTTTCGGCAAGCAGCACACCTACAGGGTACTGCACATGGAGATGCATGTCAACTGTGGGCACACACTAGTGAGTTAACATGGCTCACATTTTTCTATGCTTCATGGGCATGTAGGACTGCCTTGTGGGGGTGCGCGGCAATGGATGGTGGCGCTTGTGCGCTGAGAAGCAGCAAAGGTGGCTCAGTAAGGAATGAAAGCACCATTTGCAAGAAAAAAAAAGAGAGTTCAATTATTTTGTATTAACGGCGTGTTACTATTATGTCTTTATTGTACCAAACTCATGAAAATGAACATTTGTGATTTTATTATTTACAAGTAAGCAAATACACAAGTGAAATGAAAACTGTCTGTTTGCATCATTTTTCACACACCCCACGGGCAACATGATTAAGCATGGGCAACATGATTAAGCGAAACGTGATGGCAAAATGTTCTCCAATGTTAGAACTTTGATAAGTACTGTTGTGCACTTTAAGCACAAATGATCGCGCAACATTGCTAGATGACACTGGACCCACGGGCAAGGTTTGAAAATTTACTGAAATCAGTTGTGCTAACACTTGCCAAAGACTTTTTTGTTGTTGTTGTTGAGAGCGGCGCCAGGCGCAGCACTCGCTTTTCTCCGTCGTAGGCAAGCACGCGACCGTCTCGCCGGCAGTGCCACGGTGCCTCTTTGAACGCGTGATAAAACAAGCAAAAGTGCTCTCTTGTGCAGTCTAAAGTTGCCTCAAGGTAATAAAATGCAATTTCAAGTTAAACATGTTTGTTTTAAAGCAAAGCCAGCCTACTTGCGAGCATTTCTGTGTGGATAAATTGAACCACATAGCTGCTGGGTGATGCCAGCAGTTGCTTTGTAGATTTTCAACATCAAAATTACTCCTTTTATATGGTAAAAAAACATGCTCATTGGTGCTGATGAGATTAACAATCTTCTAATTTTCACCATAATAAGCAAAAAGTTCTGTGCAGTTGACAGTCCCTTTAAAAAAATTGTACACCAATATTACAGCTTCATTGCACTAGAAATACATACTGCAAATTGATTACAGATGTCAAGCCCTCCTCGCAGCGAATTCCGATTATGCATGAAACCTGACAAGACAGCTTGTATATGCTTGGTAATCTTCAGTTCTACCATTCAACATTTGATTGAAAAATATAGCCCTCCAACAGTTCGCCCTGTCAGAAAACATGCATGTGATTTTCGGCCACAACTTCTTTCACGCACCTGTCCAAAACAGCCAGAAGAAGCAAGAACTGCAAGGTTTAGTGATGGGCAAATAGTTATGTGAGGTTGAAAAAGTAGTAATTTAGTTGAATCATTTAAAATCAAGCATTTTTATTGTAATCCAATAACCTTAAACATTTTACGAATAAGAAATAGGCTTGTACGAATATCACATGCGCTTGTGTAATTTCCTCGCCTCTTAGCAGTGTCCTTTTTTGCTCTTATACCAGGAATGTCTCTATCTTGTAGATATTAGCGAACTCACTTCGGAGTCTACTCACTCTGACTCGGATCGAGACGCTAGTCTCAGAATGAGTTAACATTTCTGTGAGTGTGCGTCTAAATGAGTCCGTCTCTGGAAAATTTTGGTGTTTCTGAGTCCGAGCGAGTCCAAAGTGCAAGATACATTTCCTGAGGGAATCTGAGTTCGATTTTTGTTTGCCAAGCTATGGTCATACCTACTCGTCTTCAGTATTACTATCCGCTTTACCTAGAACAGCGTTCATACTCGCGTCAATGCTCACATATTTCAAAGCCGTGTCTTTTATATACCATTTGAATATTTATTGATCAGTGGCATGAATTACATGGTGGAAGGCCTCGATTTTTCCCTAACCATTGACAACTAAAGGAAGTTGGTGATAACCTCTCCTTCAATACATTTAATAACAGAAAAGTTGGTGATGAATATATATTGCGCTGTCATCTCTTTCAAGAAAAACGACCTTACTGGTTTACAAGCACTTGTAACTCGTATTCGAAGGCACCATAAGAAAAGGTGCCAACAAGAGCATCGATTACGTGAAATTTCGGTGTTAAAAAGCACTGGCATTGTGGTCGAAAAAGACAGTGAGTCCGAGCGAGTCCAGCTGAACAAATTTTTGTGATAGTGAGTACGGCTCCCAAAAATGTTTATTGAGTCCGAGTCTGAGCAAGCCTCACAAGTTTTCTGACTTACGCTACCTTGGGTTGAAGCAAAGTGGAAGCAAGTTTCTATTAAATGTATGATTTAAATATGACTACATTGCAAGTTGTACACAGTGAAATATTTGTGTTTAAAGGTTTCCTACTTGGCCCATATAACAAGCTTTTAAACTTAATAGGGCCCTCCAACACTTCGAAAAGTGCACTGTTGTAGCCAAACACCGTCAGCAGCTAACACGAGAGATTATGGAGGCCAATGAAATGCAAATGCTGGGTGATCGATGTATCAGCATGCCTTCGCTTGCTCTGACTAAAAAAGAAAGCGAGTTTCTGGCTTTGACACAATTGATTGTGAACTTGTGCTGAGCTGTGGCGTTGTAACCATATAATGAGATGATGATTGTCTTGCTGTGATGCAATACATTGCGCGGTGGTGTTCCGTCATGAGTATATATTTCTAGCATTTTCGTTAATAAAATTTCAGTTGTCAGCGCTCTTTCTGTCCTTGTATATTCTTCTGTAGATACATCGTAACTACTCGTAGTCTTGCGCTGTACAAATATGTTGAATCCCTATCACCAACTAGCCCAAGCATCTGTCTTATCAAGTTATGAAATAAAAACACTGTATACCCAAAATTTCCAAAACAAAGAAAATTCAGAATGTACGATTTGAGAATAAATGACCCAAGAACAGTACAACAAATTTATAAATGATGCATATGATGGTTATATTCAAATAGACAAAGAAAATTGGAAGCGAGGTGCCACCTCATTGCTAGTGCAGTGCGGTATAAAGCATTGCTTGATTTTTTTTTGTAACACATATGAACTCAGTTTTCTCAATAAACTTTTGTTGTTATTGCGATAAGAGCCCACAAGTGTTTTAATATAGATGGATGTTATGATATGATCCCACTATAAATACAAATGTCCAATGAAATTCGCTGTTTAAAATTAACAGGGTTGCAGGCACTATAACCTTACTGAGTCTTGAAAGGTCGCTTCACGGCATTGCGAATATCCCCAAAGTGGTTGGTTTCACCGCACAGAGAACCTATGCGGCAGTGAAACCACCTTTCAAAGCGATTACACACGGTGAAGTATGTCTCACAGGCGCAGCCACTCAGTGATGTTCCGTGCAGGAAATTTTTGTTTTATCGGGAATATTCGCCTGTCATTTTGAGCCAAAAGAAATCTTCGCAATATTGCAGGGTATTTCAGGAATGGTTAAATTCTCATATGACGACCGATAATTAGCGGTCACAGTGCGCCTTCATCTGCTGTTATCGGTTCTGGTGCATGCACCACGCTAGCAGAATCCTTGAGATTTGATATACGCGGAGCGATTTCTAGTTCATTATTGGTGTTAGACTTGAATCCCGCAATGTGCAGTGTACTATCACTATATGAATGAATATGCCATGGCTTTGTTGTGCGACAGCGGGTAGGCTAGTCATGATTTCAAAAGTGGCCAGTACACCATACAGTGTAATTATAGTGTTTGCGTAGATGAGCACGGAAATGAGTACTGTTATGCAGGGAAATATGCTGGAACTTTCGTCAACGTTAACAGGAAAAAATCCCCGAAATAGGGAATTTCCATGCTGATGACTGCGAATTCTTCGGCGTAGAACGAAACATTACCGGCCACAGTGTACATGCTGAATCGGCGGTGACGTCAGACCAAAGCGATCGCTCCACGAAGTTCGTCCTACCACTTTGGTTGTGACCGTCAAGTTTGTACGAGTGCCGATCGCGTTGTTGCACAATATCGAGGCACAATGAAGGAGATGCGTCAGCCACTTGAGGTCGTAAGAGATGACCAGCAGTCTACTGAACACGAGTCCGTGTTCCGAGCGAACTTGGCCGACGAAGACGCCGTCAATGAATGGATGGAAGCGTACAGCGTACGGACCAACACTTCTTGGATTGTCTGGCGCGTCCAGAGTGCTGGGGAAAGGTGGGTTTGTCTTGTCGATGCCATTTACTGCACTACAGCCGTTTGAGCGATCATTTACACAGGGCTTACAGCTGAAATCATAGTTTCGAAATTTCGCGCCGCGCTACAAGGCGATTTTATTGGTGTCATGGCGGCAGCTCCATTTGCGGTAATGAGGTTGCTGCGGCAATTGCGCCAAGATGTGAAAACTGCTACATACTGAAACATTTCGACCGAAGAGGCACACAAATAACGCTGAGCGTGCGCCAAGACGTTTTCGCGGTCTTTCGGCGAAAAAAAAAAAAGTGGTAGGCGATCGAAACACGAGTGCTTGACCATTTTTCACCATGGCGAAAAAACGCGCTCTGTCCCGTGTCCTCTACGCGCCTACTTGCGCGTCATATTCAATTGTGCTGAATTGGTAGTCTAGGCTCCTCAGGGCATGTGAGCCAAACATAGCGCAGGACGTGAAACAGAATTTACAATTCTTAAACATCTTCAAATCGTTCGCTCTTCTCTTCCCCCGATGATGCCGTCAACCTAACCGTGCCATAAACTCGAAGTGGACGGCCGCTGGCTGATATGACACCCCGTGATGGGCAATGTTACCGCGGCCGTCCCAATATGCGGCGATGTTCGCTCGTCGCGCTGCAAGTAGCTTAGCATTCCAAGAAAAAAAAAAGGGGGCGACGCGCGCTGGCGAACAGGTCTGCCTAATCTTGTCTTTTTTTATACATGCTTGTGTAGTTTTCAGGCCCGCTCGCTAGTACAGGAAAGCACTTAAAAACGCGACCAACCCCATTAACTCTGGCCATACTTGACACTGAAAATTGTTGCGGCAGTCGATTCGTACGACAATGAACTCCTTTAAATAGCCATTAGATGACTACTTAAAAATGTAGCAGGGTCTCTAAGTTACTGCTGTAAATTTAGTGCTCATTGAACAACACAGATAAGAGCTGCAAAGTCCTAAAATCTCTCCAGGCCAATAACATCTAGGTGGGAATACCAACAGTGTAGTAGACACAGCCACTTGGCAGCTTAGCGTCCTTCCTGTCCCTGTCTTTTTTTGCCTTGGTTGCTTCTGCATTCTGTTGATGCTGCTGGGGTTCCCACCAGACTATATACCAACTTGCCCAACAAGCCATCTTAACTCAATAACTGAATACTCAACAGAGATTACTTGCTTGAGCTAATGATAATGAAGAGGCAAGTTGACGAAAGCCACCTAGCTCTTGGTTGAGCTCACAATATTCATGTATAACTACCATATGTTCGGAAACTTTGCCTGCTGCAACGGTCTGCACTACTGCAATGACATGCGCACACTGCAGTATCTTGAATGTGGCAACTTCAGCACCG